>PVHX01001198.1:162072-220309 GCA_004024805.1 Geosciurus inauris | reverse complement strand
ATATTAGTTCTGACATTTGTAGGAAATGTTTCTTTTCGATGTAGGAAATTACCAGAATATATGCTGGCTCTTTTGGGTTAACTTGTTCATTGGAGATAGTCCCAAGGCTTAGCACATAAGAGGCACTCAATAAGCATTTGCTGAATGAATTAATGAATTAAAAATCTTTCACTACATGGTCTTAGCCACCCAGCCAACTGTTCCCTTCATTCTTCCCACATAAACTCTTTGTCCAGCAAGGCCCATTTCTTTCTGTATATCTGGAAGGAAATGCACTGAATTCCTTGGTAACAATTCAATTATCCAATACTGACAGTAGAAGAAGTAATGCTCATTCTGGAGACGTATTAGGCCAGAATCTTGTCCCTTGAAGTTCACATCACACCACAATACAGGGCTTGGCAGCAAGCTGCTTTTATATCTGCTCCAAAAATAAAAGCAGATCCTTCTCCATCATCCCACTTCACTATTGAGACCAGAATGCAAGGTTGAACAAGTCTTGTTGAAGTTTTGTGGGTAAGGAAATGATATAGAGACAATAACTTACTACTGACCACTGGGTTTGGCTGCTTTCAGAGCCCACAGTTCTCAGCATATCCTCATTGGTATCCCTAAGGTCTCCCTCACTTCTTGGAGCCCATGCCTGTTACCACTGAAACATACTCAGGGTCTTCAAAGCCCAGCTGCTGGGGAACCTCACTGGCAAGAGGTTAAACTATCTCCTTAAAGCTCACATTTGAAGCTTTAAGCTTTAAGCTTCAAATGTGAAGCTGCCCTAGTTAAGCTGCCCTAGTTGATACCTCTTTTCTGAATAACTGATATTGGGAATGTCCAATCTCCTCTAAGAATATATACCCCTATTAAAGGGGATGGCCTTTATCTTCCAGTGTCCACTGAAGTTTGAAATATACTAGGCATACTGTAGACTCCAAGAACTGACCGAATTGGCACATAAGACAAATTTAACTATCTTTTGTTCCATGATGGGAATTAGTACCATGTGCTCCTCTTAGCTTTGGCCCTTCTTTGTGCATCTTCCTTTCCCTTGCCATAGTTTCAAAGATGCAACACCTTGAGCTCTTTGAAATTTGGTGCCATAGATTCTTACTGGCCATGTGAACATTTTGATTAATCATAAGGATCGCAGACCAGTGAGGAAACCCAAATATTTCAACTTTACTCATCCACAACATGTACTAAAAATTCATTGAACTACCTAGAAACATTCAGATACAGGATTCTTTTGTAGAGTGGTTAACAATACAAGCTATGGGATTAGGCTGAGCTGGGTTAGAATCCTAACTCTGCCATTTTCTAGCTTTAGTTCTTCAGCTTTGGATCTCTGAATAAGGTACTTGACCTCAGTGAGCATCAGTTTCCCCATCTAAGATACAAGGATTAAAAAAAAGGATAAAAGATAAGATGATAATGACAATATCACTTTGTAAGGATTGTTTGGAAGGTAAAAGCATAGATGAAACATGTAAGGACTGGAACATAGCCAGTCCTTGATAAATGATAGCTGTTATTATATCACTGCATTGGCCAAAAAGCTGCACATCACCATTAGTAGAACTAATACTTTCAAACCATTAAAGAGGCACTCAGGATTTGTGCATTTATTTTCATTGCCCTTTAGTTCTTCCATGGACTATATAAAATTAATTTTTTGTTATATATTATAAAGTAGTAGTAAAGGCACCACGTTCACTTACACAGTTATATGCTATTAATTAGAACAAGAATATCAACAGTTTTAGAACAGCACTCATCTGCATGGCACATAGGGGTTTACACAGCTGTTGTGACTGCAGAGGGAGTGTTTCAAAGCTGTCTCCTAATCATAACCATCAGAGGAAAATTTTAAGCACAACAAAACTGCAGATTCCTATGCCCACATCTCCCACATTCTGATTCAGGTTTGAAACAGAGCCTATAAATCTCTATTTCAAAAGTTTTCTGAGTGATCTACATGTACAACCAGGCCCTGTCAATGCAGAGTAAAGACATGTCCTGATTGGATCTATGTGGTTGGGAATGGTCAAATGACAAAGGTAAAGCTCACAGATTCTTTTGAGGCCCTGAAATTATAGTTTTAGTGATGGATGTTGAGGTCTGCAATCAAAAGCACTTCTCCAGTGTGATCATGGCTTGAGAACACCATGAGCTTTTCCCAGTTCGTGGATGGTCTTGTTGTCCAGAAGTTCCATCTGCTTATCACTTGGTCTCACCATGTTGTTCAGCATTGCTCTAGCCACAGTCACCACAGGCACAGAGTGCCCACTGGCCCAAGAGTCTGGTAAGGAGCCAAAGAATTTCCTAACCAACCATTCACCTGGGCGAGATTCTTGCCTATCACATAAGAGAACTCTAAGGAGAAAAAGAAAAGCAGAGAAAGTTTTGGTAACTAGTATCAGACCATAGTTAGTGTTTGAAATGAACTGTGTCCCCTCAGAATTTAGAGGTTAAAGCCCTAATGCCCAATGTAACATTTGGGAGTCTGGACTTTAGGGAGGAAACTCAGTTTAAATGAGATCTTAAGGATGGGATAGAACTAATCCCACTGGACTGGTGTTACAAGAACAGAAAGAGATTTCAGAGATATCTCCCTGCACACATGGGAGGCCAGGTGAGGACACAGTAAGGTGGCCATCTGTCAGTCAAAAGAGACCTTACCAGATACCAATCCTGATGGCACCTTGATTTTGGATTTCCAACCTCTAGACCATGAGAAAATAAGTTTGCTCTTTAAGCTACTCAGGCTATGGTATTTTATTACAGAAGTCTATGTACATTAATACACCACAATATGGTTTTATTTGGTACAGAAGAGAATTTTTAAAAAGAAGATAAATAATAATACAGAATTTTTTTTTAAAATTTAAAAGAAGGCCGCAAATGCCACATAGGAAAGTCCAGATTATTCTGAAGCTAGACCCAGAATCTATCCTTTCAAGGCCAAAAGGTGAGTCCTTCTGAGAAGCAGTCCACTCCTAACCAAACTCCTTCCTACCATAGGCATCTTAGATGTCAGCATCTCCAAATGAGAAACTGGCTTCCAGGGACTAACTAGCTCAGGTATCGTGCATACTTACCCAGGCCTAAATACCGAGTAGCGATCAAATTTTAATTCTTCAATCCTGGCTTCTACTTCTCCCTGATAAGAAAAAGAATGCTTTTAGTATTTAGTCAAGATGAATTCATGTAAAGCTTAAGAGAGAATAATTGGAAGTTTTAAAGATAATCTGCTTCTGCAGGTCTAAATCCTTATCTAGCAATTTAGATTCCAAAGAGCCTAGGAAGTTAAGGAAGAAATTATTTAATGCTGACATGTAGTACATAATGAAAAACGGTCTCCGGCCATTAAGAGATCTAGAGAGAACATTTGGCCTTTGGTTTTTTATCGAATATTCTCTCTGATTAGTGGATGCTGATACATATGGGGGTTGGGGGTAGGGAGCATGGGAGAAATGGAGGAACTCTGGATGGGGCAGGGAGGAGATGGGAGAGGGAAGGAAGAATGGGAGTAGCAAAAAATGGTTGAATGAGATGGACATCAGTACCCTAGGTGCATGTATGAAGACACAAATGGTATGACTGTATCTTGTTTGCAACCAGAGAGATGGAAAATTGAGCTCTCTCTATATAATATGTACTATGACTTGAAATGCATTTAAATAAATTAATTTTTTAAAAAAGGGATCTAGAGAGGTTCAACCACTAGAGTATCTCACTTGGGTCCAGGATCAATGCTGCAGGCTAGCAGATACTGACGACCTTTTTTGGTTTACAGGTAGTCCCATAGATACATATCTGTATATATTCCTATAGTAATATATCTGTATTACTTTTTAACAAATCCCCCATAATTTCAAAAGGCAGTGAGATTACATCTAGACAATGTTTTAAATTTGTATCTTCTTCCATTGAACAGATGAAGAACTGAAGTTTACAGACATAGAACATGAGGCCAGTCTAGTGCTCTGGCTCCACACCCCAACAGTTCCCCTATCACACCAGCAGAGTACCCATAAAAGTATGTGATTAATCCAGGCCTCTATAATGAATGCAGTTTAAAAAGGTAATGAGTACGACAAATGTTCCTCATGAATCAAGGAGCTTCTAAAACGGGAGGGGAGGGAGAATTCACACACAGGAGGTTGAGAACATAAATGATAAACACCAGAATAATACACATAGTAATTGAAGGATTATTCAAGAAAGATAATCTTTCCAAATTTTAGACACAGCTATGTTGTTTAGTACCATTCTGGGATGACAGTCTGGTTGTCATTTCTGTCCTTTGAATTAATCTAACTAATAAACCCATGCTGCAGGCAATACCAGTCAACTTCAATGAAGAAAAAGGTCTCTTTCCATTCTGTTGGCATTACTGATATTTGCTGAGGCTCTGTCGTGGCTCAGGCCCTGTGCTGGTCCTTCCACATGCACTAGTGGCAAAGGCTATTCATTAGCTAATGCCTAGCAACACACCCTGGCATCAGACTGCCTAGGTTTAAGTCCCAGCCCTGCCACTATTAGCGGTGATCTTAAGATCACAATAGTCAGTTTCCACACAAATATACATAAAAACCCTTAGAACATGATGTTTGCTATTTTCTTGTCTGACTGAATGAATCTTTATTACAACCCAGAGTAGGTAGTAGTGATTCCTTTATCTTTAAAGATGAACAAATACATATTATTTTCTTTCCTAAAAGGTATGTTTATCTTGCTAATGATAGCAAAAAATTCTGATAATCTTTCTCAGAACTAATATGAATATTTTTAAAAACAAATTTTTTTCTTTCAAGTATTGTTCTAAACTCTAACCATTAAACTTAAGCATTCTTATTCTTTTTATTGGTGCATCATAATTGTGTATAATAGTGGGATTTATTATGCCATATTAGTACATGCACATAACATAATATGATCAATGTCATTCCCCAGAAACTTTTCCATTGTTGATTTAACTTCACTGGTGGCTCATTGGGCTTCATCTGCTTCAAAATACTATTTTAGGATAGGAGAGCTATTGGCTAGCTATGAATTCTGAGCTCTATGAAAAAAATCTGGAAACATTCTTAATCACAAACTGATCATGAGCAATACATGATAAAGATGGTTACTCGAATAGTAACATTTCTCTTTTAAAAAGATAACATAGTTTCCAGAGAATGAAAAGCAATAGTTCCACTGCAATTCCAATATAACAACACTGTAAAGTTCACTCAGTAAAAATGACCAGGGTAAAGAGAGGCTGTAAACAGGAACTAATAGCTGGGCAGTGTTGTACACCTGTAATCCCATCAACTCCAGAGGCTGAGGCAGGGGGATCTCAAGTTCAAGGCCAGTCTTGGCAATTTAGTAAGACCCCCATCTCAAAATAAAAAACAGAAAGGACTGGAAATATAACTCAGTAATAGAGTGCCACTGGATTCAATCCCCAGACTTTAAAAAAAGAGAGAAAGAAAGAAAAGAAAGAAGAAACAAACTAATAAAGAAGGGTACAAAGACTTAAAGGTATTGTGCCTGGTAAAAATTCAACTGTCAACTTTAATTTCCAAATAGCTTAAAGATAACAATGCCAAAGAAGGACTGGGCTTGCTTTTGTTATTTTCAAACAACAATTAGCATGTACAAGCAGCTGATCTCACCTCAAGATAGGAACTTAACTAGTGGATTTGAGTAAGGTTTTATGATTTGGATGTGAGGTTTCCTCCAAAAGCACATGTGTGAGACAGTGCAAGAAGGGTCAGAGGAGAAATGATTGGGTAGTGAGAGTCTTAACCCAATCAGTAATTGATCCCCTGATAGGGATTAACTGGTAACTGAAGTGATAGGGTGTGGCTGGAGGAGGTGGGAATTGGGGCGTGGTTTGGATACATATTTTGTATCTGGAGTGTGGAGTCTCTCTGCTTTCTGATCACTATGTGAGCTGCTTCCCTCTGCCACACTCTGCTGCCATATTGTTCCTGCCTCACCTGGAGCCCTTAGGAATGGAGCCCAATACATATGGACTAAGACCTCTGAAACCATGAGCTCTCAAATAAACTCTTCCTCCCCTAGTTGTTCTGGTCAGATCCTTTAGTCACAGCAGCAAAAAAGCTGACTAAAACACAAGGTGAGTTATTTAAGCAGAAGCCAGAGGAATTTCTGTAGAAGTTTCACATGAAAACATCTTTGGCCAAACACCAAGGCCCTGCTTCTTACAATGTAGGCACCTGGAGTGCATCAGGACAGACAAAAAGTAAAGCCATGGCCTCGCTTCTTGCAGCAACAACTTCACTTGAAGATTAGGAAATGGAAACTTCATTAAAATAACAAGGATATATATATAGAGTTGGGAACAGCAAAATATATGTGTTTTTTTGTTTGTTTGTTTTTGTACTAGAGATTGAGCCCAGGGTGCTTTACCACTGAGCTATATCCCCAGACCTTTTTATTTTTTATTTTAAGACAGGGTCTCACTAAGTTGCTAAGGAACTTGCTAAATTGTTGAGGCTGGCCTCAAACTTGATATCCTCCTGTCTCAGCCTCCCAGGTCACTGGGATTACAGGTATGTGCCATCATGCTTGGCTGTACATGAATTTTTTAAGACTTTTAAGAAAGTTTAGCTTGTAATTAGCAGAATGCTTTAGGATAAATGTCCCCAATTCTCCAGAAATCAAAGTTCCTTCCTCTCTGCCATTAAGGAATAGTTTAATCACTGCCTCTAAGCCTCCTCCAATGCTATACTGACATTAAGGGACAGAGCTGCCACAGCTCATCCCACTGATTAATGGATAAAAGGGGAGAAGACATTGGAAATTATCTTTCAAATCACTCCTGCTTTCTAAATAAATTCCTACAAAAATAGTTCCTATAGCTATGAAAAATGTATAACATAATATATTTAATGATCTTTAAATATTATATAGCATGTTGTATTATTTAGCACTGCCAATTAGCCCAAAGTATTGTAAAGAAATGTGCACAAACCTTAACTTGCAAATACAAAAAATTGCTTGACTTATCAGCTCCTTTAGAGGACAGCAAGTTGAAATGTTTGCACCCTCCAGCTTTGGCCAGCTCTGCAGACTTCAGCACATAATCTCGGTCAACACGAACAAATCCCTCCTGAAGGGGAAAAGGGTGTGAGTTATTTCCAAAAAGTTGCAAGTTCATTTTAAAGATTACTTACCTGGCTTGGTTGGCAGGTTTGGAGGGGGCAAGGGTGGAATGGGGGACGGGGATCTAAATAAAATGCATCCAGACAATACATGAAAGTCAGGCTTAGACCCTGGGAAAGACTCCAAGTGTCCTCCAGATAAACACAACCTTAGCAGCAAGGCTGGACTGCAACAGTAAAATTGGAACCATGACACTCAAGAATGGACACTCAATAAATCTGCAAGGAACAAAGGGAACAATGAGGTCAAGCTGGGAAACTGCTTTTAGTTACACCATTTCTTTGTCTTTCAATAATTTTACTGTTAGGGAGAACCTGACTTAGGCAACACCACTTTCAAATATATCCTCCACCTTAAAACTGTCGCCCCATGGTCACTCTGACCCAGACGACGGTCAGCCTATTCTAAATCCCAGACAATACTCTGTAATGAAACTTGTTACCTGGGATTGAAATCTTGAAGAACACCCTGTTCAACATGGAACAGTGACCATCACAAAGAATGACTGGAATGACCACAAGGACCCTTCCCTGACAACCCCCTTGCAACAGCCTAACCACAAAAATTCCTCCACCCCTTTGTCCCCTCTAACTTGCCTAGGTTGTAAGCAGAAGACAGGTTCTAGCCTCTGCTGGAGGACCTCCCTCCCCAAGTCTGTTCCAAATAAACCTGAGTTACAATTGAGTCACTTCTCCTCTCTGTTTCCTGCATTTGTTTCTTTCCTCACATTTACAACCATCTCTCAGTTTTCTTTTCTTTGTGTCAACCCTAATTTGGCAAGGTCTCAGACTGTGATGGAGGCCATTCACTAGGCACTCTGAGAACAGTCTATTTAGTTTTCGATCTTTGTGTATGCTTTATCACATACCTTAGACATTAGTGAGGAATGTGTTCTCAACTTTTTTTCATACTGATGGGCATATAATCAAAAATGTTTAGAGACCCCAGATCTAGACTCAGATCTGTCCTCCAGTGAGGACAAAGGCTGAATCTTTCTCCTGGATACATAAGTCAGCATCAGCACGTGCCTAGCACATTGTTAGTACTTCAAAAATATTTGAAGCAAGGAAAAAATCTGAGGAAAGCAGAGAAAAGGCAAATCCAGTCACAAAGAACAGAACTAAGTAGCCATGGAAGGAGGAGGAGTGAATGATGCAAACAGAATATAGATCCATTTCCAGAACCCAACTGAAAGACATGCACTTCTACCCGGAAAAGGGAATTCCACTGTAGTTATCAACTTCTTGGGACTATCACCAATTCTGGCATCCCTACAATGGAGACAACTGAAGAAAGATAAAGTCTGTTAAAGCTGAATGTCACAATTGTATAATAAGGTCTTATAGTGAGGAGATTCCAAATCTGAAGATGAGATTACTGCCCAAGGGACTTTCTTAAATTAAATATTTCTTGTGAGGTAGTTATTGGTTTCTAAATGTTTAATTCAGTATAATAATGTGCATCTTTCTTAGAAACATTAGAAGAGACGGTAAGAAATATCATATCCAACCCCCACGTGCAGACGGAATAAGGTCCAGTGGTTGGTGGACTGCTGGCTAGGGAGTGACAGAGCTAAGCGAGCACAGTGAGGTTCCTGACTCTGAGTAATGTTCTTTCTACTGTTTCTATGTTCTTTTATATTCCACACTCTCTCTAGCTGGTAAAAATAAATAGTCTACAATCCTGGTGGACAGAATAAGGGTCTCTCAAAGAGTTCTACATCCTAAGCCCCCTAAGTATGTCAGACTACATAGTAAAGGGGAATTAATGTTGCAAATGCCACTAAAGGTGACCTTAAAATGATTATTCTGGGTTCAATGTAATCATAAGGGTCCTAGGAAAAGGGAAGCAGCAGAGGAGGTTAGAGTTATGCAATATGAAAAGGGCTCCACCTCCAAATTGCTAGCCTTGAAGATGAAGGAAGGTGACCATGAGCTAGGGAAAGTAGGCAGCCTTTAGACGTTGAAAAGGAAATGAAATGAATTCTCCCCTGGAGCCTCCAGAAGAAATGCAGCCTGTCCACACTTTGATTTTATCTCAGTAAAGCCCATGCCAACTTCTAACCTATAGAACTATAATATAATAAATTTATGTTGCTTTAACCATTGAGTTTGAGGTCATTTGTTACAGCAGCAATAAGAAACTAATACAAAATTCAATTTTTAATAACAGGCCTAAACAAAATGTTTCAACTTTGTATTGACGTATATCATAAAAGAAAATATATTGTAAGTATAGAGCTGGATAAGTTTTCATAAACTGAACATTCTCTATAATCAGCTCCTGGATCAAGAAATAGAACATTGCAAGCACTGTAAAAGCCTCCCTTTGTCCTCCTTTCTCATCACTCACCAATACATGTTTAACTCTATGGATGAACTGCAGTGCAATGTTATTTTTCTACCCTCCTTTAGGTAATATAAACTCATCTCTCTACACAAGAACCACTACCGTCTTCTGTTGTATTGTATACTCTGACAATCACTCCTAACTGGGCTTTCCTAAAAAATGACTCAAACTCATGTTGTTGTTTTTTAACATCAGTTGAAGCAAACTCATTTTAATACTTAGCATATCCCAACAAAGAAAAAGCGAGGGACAGGAAAGGCATTTCTTACCAGAGCTTTTCTCCAAATTGAGATTTCAGATGTGCTGAAAGTGTGCCAAGAAAAACCCAAAACTACGCAGGAAAATTCTAACTGAATTTCTCTTCCATGTCTATTTCTTCCTCTCACTCTAATTCACAGTGCTGTGGTTTTTAACTCATTTGTTATTCATAATAAAATAACATAGATGCCACATGAAATAAATTTTGTGTTTTTTATTTTTGTGTTAGCACAAATGCTTGAAAGGCTTATTATGGATGCCTCAGTTAAAATTTTTTTTTTCTTTCATCAACTCTTTTAAAAATAAGGGAAAGATTCAGCCAATCACAAGTCTCCAGACCGACGCTGTCTCTCTTACTTAATCCAGAGCCAGAAGAGGATCATTTGATTAAACTGAGACCCTAATTTATTTGGCTTTAGTTCTGGATCAACCTCTCCTTAATAGAGTGCTGTCGTCTCCAATTGTTTGATGAAAATTAAAGTGACATAAATGCCATGGGACTCTTTCAATCTGATTAGCCAGGGAAGGCACATCAATACCACCCCAGCCATCAGAGTCTGGCGTCCTTCCTTTCACTCGCCTGGCTAGCAACTGACAACGGCTCCTTGAAGGACGAGCACCACGTCTTTGCAGCAGCAAAGACCCCCACCCTCAGCCCATCATCCCTGCTCAATGGGCCCTGATGACAAGGTGCCCATACCTTTCTCCATTGCCATCCTCTGAACAAAGCTAAATATTGTTTTATTAGCAATCAATGGCTGTTAATCCAAAAAGATTTCACAAATCCTCTGAGCTCTCAAGCTGATTATAAATACGCATTTTCCAAGCCCACTAAATTTTAAATTTCACTTCCCTCACCCTGACAGTGTGGCCTTTTAGCTCGTGAATGAAACTCAAAAGCAAAAGGGTCAACGGCTTTTAGGGACTTAGAAATCAAACTGAGGTGAGAGCACGGGTGACTGACTAGGAGATGTCAACACATGCCAGTTTTCTTTGGAGTGAGGAAGATCCTACTTATAGATGGAAGGAGCTATCTTTAAAATCTTATTAATTCCCTTTCTTGTTCTTCCAACCACTCAAGTTAAAAGAAAAGAAAAAGAAAATAATATTCCCGCAACACAATTTCAGAAAAACTATACTGTTTCCCTAACCATATTGCAAGAAAACAGACTGTTCTCAGAGTATTAACTCATTATTTTATTATGTCTTTACAATTCCATAGCCAGTGTCCTAATGTAAGGTAATAATCAGAATTCCTTCTAGAAAAAGTAATTAATTAAATAGGTTTCCACTGTAAATTTCTTTCCCAGCACCCACTCAATGCATACCATGTATTGTGACTCAGAAGAGAGTTTTATAAGCTCCATAGACATCCAAAGAGAAATTCTGCAATTACTCTTAAGTCTTATTAAAATTCAAAGCTACCAAGTTTTTATTTCCTCCAGTTGTCTTTACTAATACCTGAAAACCACTAGCAATATTGCCAATTAGGAACAACATCCTAACGAGTGACATCTCCTTCAGTGATGACTCACAGGAGGAGAAAGCACGCTGGAATCACTACAGAAGGTCACAGGGTCCTTTACTAAGAAAGGAGGATCTGTAATTCTGTAAATGGTCTCACTGAAGTATATTTTTATTTCCAGTTTCTTTTCACTCCCTTTTCAATCTAACCCTAAATCAAATCAGAGAGCAGTGATGCTGACAAAGAAAGAATGGTATAATCTGAGCCCCATTTGTTTGTGTCCTGAAGGGCATCTCTATATTTCATACACAGAGTTGGGAGGACAATCTTAGAGAAAGAGCTCTAGATAGAAAAAAATCAAACAGAGCCAGGCCAAAGTTTCTGCCCACTGGCGGGAGCACAGGCCAAGGCCCAGGAGCACCTTCAGGGACTGCCATGGGAGCCCAGCCAAGGGTAGACCCAAGACTGCTAGGTGCCAGTCACAGGGGAACCCAGACCAAGGGAAAGGACTGCCTCTAGGGACCACTTTCATAGACCTGGCCTAAGTTAGGCTCGGAGCCACCCCTTGTTCTGTGCCAGAGTTCCTGCCGAGCAGTGGGAGCACAGGCCAAGGCCCAGGACCACCTTCAGGGACCCCCGCAGGAGCCCAGCCAAGACCACTCCCACTGCCATTTGAGTTACCTCCACTATCACGGCCACCATCTTTAGTGGCAGTAGTGTCCATCTAGGGATACCTGCTGGGGACTGGAACTAAACTCCAAGGTGAGATACAGGTAATCTATAGTGTCAGTACAAGATTATAGGATGGAAACTGCAACACCTCAGATCAGCATTGCAAGAAAGGCAGATACATAATCAACATGAAAAAACAAGGTAAGAAAGTACCCCAAATAAACCAAAATACTACAATAATAGAATCCATTGACAGCATGGTTGATGAAATGTCAGAGAAAGAATTCAGAATGTATGTAATTAAAATGATCTGCAAATTAAAGAATCACTTAAGCAAGCAAATAAAGGCAAAAATTGATCACTCCAACAAAGAAATAAGAGAGCAAATAAAGGCAACCATTAATCACTCCAACAAAGAGATAAGAGAGCAAATAAAGGCAACCATTGATCACATCAACAAAGAGATAAGGGAGCAAATACAGGTAGCAAAAGATTACTTTAAGAAAGAGCTAGATGGGGTAGGATTGTAGCTCAGTGGTAGAGTGCTTGCCTTGCATGCGTGAGTCACTGGTTTCGATCCACGGCACCACATAAAAGTAATAAATGAATAAAATAAATATCCATCAACAACTAAAAAATATATTAAAAAAAAAGAAAGAGCTAGAGATTATGAAAAGAAAACCCAATCAGAAATTCCTGAAGTGAAGGAAACAACAAACAATATAAGAAACTCAATAGAAAGCATCACTAGCAGATTAGATCACTTGGAAGACAGAACCTCAGATAATGAAGACAAAATATACAATCCTGAAGATAAAGTTGACCATACAGTGAAGATGATAAGAAATCATGAACAGAACATACAAGAATTATGGGATAACATCAAAAGACCAAATCTAAGATTTATCGGGATAGAAGAAGGCACAGAATTTCAAACCAAAGGAATGCACAATCTCTGCAATGAAATAATATCAGAAAATTTCCCAAACATGAAAAATGAATTGGAAAATCAGATACAAGAGGCTTACAGAACACCAAATGTACAAAACTATAACAGATCTACACCAAGGCACATTATAATGAAAATGCCCAGCATACAGAATAAGGATAGAATTTTAAAGGCCATAAGAGAGAGGAATCAGATTACATATAAGGGGACACCAATTCGGATCTCAGCAGATTTTTCAACCCAGACCCTAAAAGCCAGAAGATCATGGAATAACATATACCAAGCTCTGAAAGAAAATGGATGCCAACCAAGAATGTTATATCCAGCAAAACTGAGCTTCAGATTTGATGATGAAATAAAAACCTTCCAAGATAAACAAAAGTTAAAAGAATTTACAGTGAGAAAACCTGCATTACACAGCATTCTCAGCAAAATACTCCATGAGGAGGAAATGATAACCAATACTGAAAATATACCGAGAGGAACTACACTTAAAAAAAAAGCCAATCAAAGGAGAAACCAAGTCAAGGTAAAAACCAAAAATAAACCAAAATGACTGGGATTACAAATCATATTTCAATAATAACCTTGAATGTGAATGGCCTAAACGCATCAATTAAAAGACACAGACTGACAGACTAGATTAAAAAAAAGACCCAACAATATGCTACCTTCAGGAGACTCATCTCACAGGAAAAGATATCCACAGACTGAAAGTGAAAGGGTGGGAAAAAATGTATAACTCACATGGACTGCGTAAACAAGCAGGAGTTTCCATCCTCATATCAGATAAAGTGGACTTCAAACCAAAGTTAGTGAAAAGGGAAAAAGAAGGACATTTCATATTCTTAAGGGAATCATATATCAACAAGACATAACAATCATAAGTATGCCCCAAACAATGGGGCATTTATGTATATCACACAAATTCTTCTCAACTACAAGAATCAAATAGACCATAACACAATAATACTTGGTGACTTTAACATAGCTCTCTCACCACTGGATCAATCTTCCAAACAAAAACTAAACAAAGCTGGGTGCACTGGCGCTTGCCTGTAATCCCAGCACTTTGGGAGGCTGAGACAGGAGAATCGCGAGTTCAAAGCCAGCCTCAGCAAGGGTGAGAAACTAAGCAACTCAGTGAGACCCTGTCTCTAAATAAAACACAAAATAGGACTGGAGATGTGGCTCAGTGGTCGAGTACCCCTGAGTTAAAAAAAAAAAAAAATTAGACTAAACAAAGAAACCATAGAACTCAATAAAACAATCAATAACTTAGACTTAACAGATATATATAGAGTATTCCATTCATCAATGAGCAAATACACTTTTTTCTCAGCAGCACATGGATCCTTTTCCAAAATAGATCATATGCTATGCCACAAGGCAAGTCTTAGCAAATACAAAAAAATAGAGCTACTACCCTGCATGCTATCTGACCATAATGGAATAAAATTAGAAATCAATGATAGATTAAAATAGAAACTACTATTAAAACAGAAACTATTCCAACACCTGGAAACTAAATAATATGCTATTGAATGATGCACGGATAACAGAAGACATCAGGGAAGAGATAAAAAAAATTCTTAGAGGCAGGTAAATGGATGGAATTGGAGAACATCATGCTAAGTGAAGTAAGCCAATCCCAAAAAAACCAAATGCCGAATGTTCTCTCTGATACGTGGATACTGATCCATAATGGAGTAAAGGACACGGGAAGAATGAAGGAACTCTGGTCAAAGGGGAGGGAGGTGGGAAGGGGCATGGGGACAGTAAAGATGGTGGAATGAGATGGACATCATAGCCCTAGCTTCATGTATGACTGCATATATGATGTGATTCTATATCACGTAAAACCAGAAATGAAAAGTTGTGCTCCACCTGTGTACAATGAATCAAAATGCATTCTGCTATCATGTATACCTAAGTAGAATTAAAAAAAAAAAGAAGAAGTAGTCAACATTCATCCACCTAGTTACCAGAAGGATCAGGGAGGAAGTCAGATGTTCAGAATTTCCACGCCAATAAATCTACCTGGAGGCACTGTAAATAGGTGGTTAGAAAATACCCTGTGGAACATACCTTTGGCACCAAAGCAGTGATCAAACTAGTCTGTTGCTGTGGATCATTCCATTCTTTGCTATGGAGAACTATACCAATCGTCTATGGGTCAGTAAAGACACTTAGTACCAAAAATAACTGAATATCATCCCAACTGACTCAAACTATAGGGAATCCAGAAGTGAGGAAGGCCTCTGATGCAGTTGATCTAAAGGTTCATCCTGCCATTTGAGGTCAGTTTCATTGTCTTCCCACTTTGGCATCCAGATTATCAGGTCAACCCTCTCTCTTAAGTGCAGGACTTCTTTTTAAGAGGCCAGAAAGCTTCTCCTTGCCTTTCACTGGCTCAAATAATGGAAACTTCTTCATTCCTCAACCAACAACTGAAAATGAAACTAAAAATACCATAATTGGCTATAATAAACAGCGGGTATGGAATGGAGTGGAGGGGGAAACCAGTGTCCACTCCAGTCTAATAGGAAGTACAGGTGGAACAGCTCCCACACCCTTCCTAGTCAGGGTCACTCCACAAAGAAAAAAATCACACAGAGACCTTGCCTCTGCCAGATGTTGCCCCATCCTTAATGTGCATAAGACTTTTTTTCCATTTTCAGAGTCTGTTAACCAACTTCATCTTGAGGCATGGCCTTTCTGTTCCATGTCCCAACCTACACTTATGACCTCTGACTACAGAGTCATTAACTCTTGGTCTCAGGAGATAAAAGCATGTTTTCTTATCTATATATAGGCAGGGTCAAAATATACTCATATGTACAAAGAAAAAGAAAAGAAAACATCAAACAGATATGGAGGGTTGCTGGGTCAGTCAGTACCTTCATTTGAATCCTTTTTTTCTCTGTGATACACAGAGTCACAGAATTCTGTACTTGGAAGGAGTTTCAGTAGTCTCCTCCTTCCTAGAGTATAGACAAGGAGGAGGTGATCCACAGAAGGTAACCAACATACCCAAGGTTCCACAGCTACCTGGTCTCTGAACAAAGTCTGTGATCTGGGTCCTTTGAACCACTTAAGACCTCATCACATCACCAGCCCGCCCCTGGACATCAAATAAAACAAGACAGATTAGAAAAAGGGTAGGGAAACTTTTTTAGTAAAGGATAGATAATGAACACTGTCAGTTTTGCAGGACTCTGTTATATCTATAGCTCTGCATTAATGAGCAACTTTCTTTATGGATATTAAAATTTGAATTTCTTATATTTTCATGTGGTATGACATTCTTTGGAAGTTTTTGGCCATGTAAAAATAGGAAAACATTCCTGGTTTACAAAGGCCATACAAAAACAGGTGACAGGTTGTATTAGGCTCCCATTCTATAGTTTGCAAACTGGATTAGAAAATTTATTTTAGAATCAGAAGCCATGAGATTCTAATAATGCTTAATATGTATTACAATGGCTGCATTAATCATATTAAAATCATCATCCATTCAACAGAATCCAAGAACCTGGACTGCCAGAGCGTGTTCCTAATAGGTAAGGAAACAAATGAACACCAAACCATCCAAATTCACCAACCAAATCCTTCTCTTACTATAAATAAAGGGAAATTCCTTATGCTCAGTGGTATCTTTGAGTCTTGGTCTTCTTTCAAGGCCAACGTCAATCTGCTTCTCAAAGGGTATCTGAACCTTCACTAGCACACAAGTTACTCACTGAAGAAAGATGAGCTCATCTGGACTACAATGCCAGGAAAACAGGCAAGTAAAGAATACTAATAACATTCCAGTGCCCCACTGTCTCCCAAAAGCAGATCCAACAAGAGCAGAGTTGGCTGTATCAGGATCTCCCAAGCAATCTGTTAAACATACAGATTCCAAGCTTCCAACCTCAGAGATTCTGATCCAGCAGATCTAGACCAGGGCCAAATCAGAGAGCTATCACACTGACTAGACTACTGTGGCCTGAGTGTGAAAGGGAAGTGTAGCATAACTAGCTATCACTAACAGGAATGGTTTCCAAACAGCTGAAGAAAGCTAACAGGCTTATCTCTAGCATTTTT
The DNA here is from genome assembly GCA_004024805.1 of Geosciurus inauris. Classification (NCBI taxonomy): domain Eukaryota; kingdom Metazoa; phylum Chordata; class Mammalia; order Rodentia; family Sciuridae; genus Geosciurus; species Geosciurus inauris. The sequence goes on along the minus strand of PVHX01001198.1, from coordinate 203,351 downwards.
CCAACAGAAATCGGAGTAGACTAAATTTTATAGATTAAATCATATTCTCCCAAAATGCATATGTTGAAGTCCTAACCTCCAGTATCTCAAAATATAACCTTATTTGGAAATAGGAACATTGTAGATGTAATTATTTATGATGAGGTGGTACTGCATAGGGTGGTCCCAAGCAAAGTGGCTATGTCCTTGCGAAAAGGGAAAATATGGACACAGACATATGCATACAAGGTAAACACTATGTAAAAATAGAGAGAAGGCAGCCATCTGCAAGTCAAGGATAGAACCCCCAAATTCACCCTTCCCTCAGAGCACTCAAAACAACCCCCTAACACCTTAATCTCAGACTTCTAGGCTCCAGAATTGTGACACAATAAATTTCTGTTGCTTAAGTCACCCAGTGCTACTTTGTCATGGCTGCTGTAACAAACTAATACACAAAGGAGCATAGGAAATAAGCTGACTGCTCAAAGGATCTCAATATTAAAGACTGAAACCATGAATTCCTTGAAGTTTCTCTACTTATATGCCGTTCCAATTACAAACCAGCTACTGACTGACAGTTGGCTTGTCACCAGCTTTGTCATAGGTACAAAGAGGGCTGCTGGCCCAGAATAATTCCATGGGGATGAGCTCAGAACCCCCAAGTCCCCTCCAACAACTGTTGTTACTTACACAGTTTAGTCATCCCTTAAAATTCCTAGTTATCACAGCCTCCAAATTGAATACTGCACCCAATCCAAATTAGTTTAGGGGTAAAAAAAAAAAAAGCCTTTCCCAGAAGGCGTGTCAGGTTACTTTCTGTCATTATCCTTTTAAACCATTTAAATCCTAACTTAATGCTGGGCGCGGTGGCGCAAGTCTGTAATCCCAGCACTTTGGGAGGCTAAGACAGGAGAATCGCGAGTTCAAAGCCAACCTCCGCAAAAGGCAAGGCACTAAGCAACTCAGTGAGACCCTGTCTCTAAATAAAACAGAAAAAAAAAATAGAAGCCGGGCACGGTGGCTCACGCTTGTAATCCCAGCACTTAGGGAGGCTGAGACAGGAGGATCGCGAGTTCAAAGCCAGCCTCAGCAATGGCGAGGCACTAAGCAACTCAGTGAGACCTTGTCTCTACATAAAACACAAAATAGGGCTGGGGATGTGGCTCAGTGGTCAAGTGCCCCTGAGTTCAGTCCCTGGTGCCAAAAAAAAAAAAAAAAAAAATAGGGCTGGGGATGTGGCTCAGTGGTCAAGCACCCCGAGTTCAAATCCTGGTATCAAAAAAATTAATAAAATAAATTTTAAAAAAAATCCTAACTTATTTCTGAGCCTACATGGCTTATTATCTTTTCCCATGCTTATTAATTATTTTTATCTTTTCATTGTTTTTATGGGAGAACAAAAGATGAGTTTCATGGCCTAAGAAATAGGGAACAAACACCATTTAAAAAAAATATTCTCAATAGCAGACACTCAGTCTCTCTGATTAAAATTGCATTACACAATGTAAATGCATCAAAGCAATTCAGAATCTTCCCTGGAGCACTCTGTAAGAATTGCCTAATGTCATGAAAATCAACTGCTCTATACTTAATGCAGTTTTTTTGTTGTTTTTTGTTTTTTGTTTTTTGCTGAGTCACCACTGAAAACAGGCTGGCACTTGAGACAGTAAAACCTACAAAGTACAAGAACAAAAGTTTTTCAATGCTTTTAGAGGGCACACTGTTCGTGACTATCCCTTGGGACAAAAAAGACTGCACTAGCTGCTGAGCAAGAACATGACCCTTTCTAGAAAGGATAAATAATGTACCAATTGCTGGGACAGTCAAATTTCTCTGTAACCTGCAGTACACAGCATAGAGCTCAAAACCCAGTAGTATTCTAGTGCAGACTTGCAGAATTGCACAAGATACGGAAATACATCTTGACTAAAAGCATAAATAGAATTATCCTTCGGTTCACCAAGAAGTCCAATGAAATACAATTAACTACTTGGTTTGCATAAACCAACAGTACTCAACCACATGCTCCCCTAACAATTCAGTTGCATGGGCCTGGTTTATAAACCTATATTAAGTCCCATGGCAGAATCATGGCCTTGCATACTTAATAGAAACATTTGGCTCCAGCAATTCTGCCACAGGGATAAACTATAGTCCAGTTATAAATTAAAGAAGATGTATTAACATTTGCCTAGGATCTATGTCATAAACCATGACTTTTAACTATGTAGTAAACTATAACTTCTGGGCAGGGGCCAACTCAATTTAAAACACCATTAAAAAGAAAATAAAAAGTGTTAAAACAGTTTTGCGTCAGTGAGGGCTGAATCATCACTGGGGTTGAATCACTACTGAAGACTGAGTCATCACCGGGGGGCTAGCTGAATCGTGCCTCTCTGTATTCCAATGTTCTATCCTACAAGTTTAAGGCCTGGCGTGAAAATGAGTTGAAGCAAATCAAGTGGGAGGATCGGATGCTTCAAGTTTAAACTATTTATTGTGGAAGGGGAAAAAAAAAAGCTTACTGCCAACAGCATTAGTCAATTACGTTTACTCAGATTGTTTGCCTTAGTCAGGGGATATTGTAATGATAGCAATATTTGCTATCAGCAAGATCATGTGAATATTTATGATGTATCCAGCATGCAGGCCTGAAAGAAAGATGAATTTATCAGTATTACTCAAAGTATAACAAAGTGAGAGCAGCAGATGAAACCTTAAACAATAAGAGCTTATTTACATTTAAACACAGCAAAAGACACAAAGAAACACAGTAAGCAAAAAAAAAAAAATCCTTGACATTACTGGCTAGTAAAAAAGGAAAAAGTATATTTCTTCCTTACCGCCCCAGCTTTGTTTCTGGTAGTACCCAGGCAACAGAATCCAACATCATGACCTTCAAAGGCAGAAGTGTAGTCTTCCAATTTTTCAAAGTCCACCACTTCTTGATTCTAGACAAGGGCACAGTTATATATAACCTCACGTAATTTAAAAAATAGAACACTCCTCTAGATTTAAAGAATACATTACAGATCATCATGAAAGGATCTAACCACCTAACATCAAATTTTGCAAATTCATTTTCTCCCAGTCAAAAGCAATTAATCTGAATGGAAAACCATCCATGCACATATGTATTGCTGGTACATATGACTGGACTAGGGGTGATCCAGATTTCTAATATCAAGTCCAATTTTAATTAATATATAGAAATACAAAAAAAGACTGTCTACCCCCAGGAAAGAGACCACTAAAGTATAAAGTGAAATGAAGACAGGGGATGGTGTTTGGGTTCTCAAAGACCTAGTTCAAATCACAGTCCTATTACTTGCTACACATGTATTTTTAGCCAAGTTATTGATCCTATACCTCCGTTTTCTTTACCTCCAAAACTTGGATGATAATATCTGCTTCTATCCAACTCATGAACTACTTGCATTAGAATCAGTCAGAAGGTACTAAAAAAAAAGCCCCGTTCTGGATCCCATGCCAATACTCGTGAATCAGTCTCTGTACATTCAACGATGACCCACAGGAATTCTAAAGCCCACTGAAATTTATGCACCTGCACCTACCTTTCTAAGTCTATTGTAAATAAAACTTAAGAAAATGAGAAGTTTCATCATCCAGGAATTTAAATTAAATGTTGGTTTTCTTCACTACCATCATCTCTTTCAAAAGAATTTTTCTTGCACTGCATGTAACACTGATAAAAAGATATTCACAAAAGATGTGCCACCCAAATTCTATTCTCAAAACACAGATCTCAATCTCAGGTTCTAATGACCAGGAATTTTTCATACTGCTCAAGAAACTAGACCATGAAGGCCTCCCAACACCTGTCTAAGCCTGAACAAAGAAAGACATCTGTTTCAAACAGGCAAGTCCTGATGGACCAAAGACATTCACAACATGATTTGAGTATGAACCTGGGGGACTCAAGAACACTTGCTGGTGAGTGTGCTTATTATTTAGAATGTTTCTCCTATGAAACCTGCGGGATTGAATTAGAGTTGTGATGTCTCAGGAGCATACATATTGTTTAATTTGCTGCAGTTCACAGATAACATAGGTTAAGAGGAGCAAGGAATCTCCAGGAAGCTCAGATTTCAGGTATTAAGGTGTTATCACCGGATAGAAGTCTGGTATATCATCTGTTTGCCCTGAAAGTGTTTTTTTACAGTGAAGGTAATGTTCACAGACACAAGCCTGGGAAGTCAGGCAGGGCAGATTCTTGTACCCAAGTAGACCCACAGTTCACTGCCATATATCTTTCCCACTCTGCAAAGCATTTTCAGGTTCTCATAACATTAATGTGAAGGGTACAGATAGACAAAATAAGCAAGGTGGTTGAGAAAATTGCCACAGTTTTGCAGAATCATCCCTAGAAGCCAGCTTGTCTGAACTAAAAATAGTGCTTTCCTGTCTCACCTACCCCCATTACAACGTTGGTCCAACTTTATCCAGTTCTAAATATAGAAAAGTCTTTGCTCAAGGCCACATTGTGAAAGGGAGGCCTACAAGACAGGGTCCCTGGAGGAACTTCCAGATGTCAATCTCTCCCGATACCACAGGCCCAACACAATGTTCAGCCTTCGGGTATGAAATATGCTCATCTCACAAAATCAATTCGGGTACATTTTTGAGTCCCAGCTCAAATACCCACCACATTTTTATAAGCTTCTTCCTCGAAGGTAAGCTTCCTCCGGCCAATCAGAGTGACTCTGGAAAACAGGTTCTGTTCCAGGATTTCTTTTAAAAGCACTCTGCCTGTTTCCCCACTGGCACCCAGAATAAAGACAGATTTATTCTGCATCTTGAAGTCTTCCCGAAGCTTCGGCAGTGCCTCCATCTCGGCCTTGCTAGGGAAATAAAATCGACAGGTCCTGGTCAGAGGATGCTAAACGACCGCCCCGCCCCTACCCGGGGAACCGGGACTGTCACCCAGGCTCAGGGGAAAGTGCTGAGTCACCCTCGGGGAGCGACACATTAGCCACCTCCCAGTCAACCCAGCAGACACACCGGAAGGGGGCCGAGCTGAGGGTGCGCCCAGGTGCCATAAACTGCTGGCACCACCGGGCCTTTTTCCCCGCGGTTTCCCGGGTACTGGGAGGAGTGCAGGGCTCCAGCTCGGTCCTCCACCCGGAGGAGTTACCTGGGCCGGTATCCGGCCCCGCGTCCTCACGCCGCGCCAGGAGCAGGGCGGCCACCAGTGCCGCCGCTGCGGCGCTCAGCGCTGCAGGCCCAGGCATCTCCACCGCCCGCCCCGGGGTCGAGACGTCCCCGCCCGCGCCTACCCTGCCGCGTCTTCCGGGTGACTTCGCCGCGTCTCTGCTTCGCCCCGCCCAAAAGGGCGGACCTCGGAAAGGGCGCGGGGACTCGAGGGCACGTGCGCAGCGCGGTGCCTGCGCCAAAGCCCAGGAGACCCTTCTCTAGTGATGGAATCCCCAGGAGCCCTAGTTCCCTAGTTCCTTCCCACCACCTGGGTTCAGCTCACACAGGTCCCAGCTAGAAGACTCGGACTTGACCTTCACTGGGACCCCCAGCTGTAATTTCAGCTGTATATTGGAAGTCAAAAATTCACGTCAAAAACTTATACCCACCCAATCTACACACAGGACCTGGCCTGTTTCTAGGTGGTTGCAGCGGTGTAATCCTGCACACCAAAGGCTGCGGGTCACACTCCATGGTGCGATCAGAGATTTGGAACGTAACTGTCTACATTGGGCCTATCCTGGATCTTGAAAGTCTTGGACTGGTGTTGAGAACGACAAAGCAAGAATAGGAACAATGTAGATGGATTGTCCTGTGAACACTAGTCATGCTGGGGATCCTCCTCCAAGTCTAGAGACCAAGTGACACATTCTCACTCTTATGCCCTTGAGAGTTATATCTAGGCCAGATCAAGACCCAGCCAATCAGATGCTTCCACACTGGTTATCACCTTGGAAGGAGTAATGAAAAGATTCGGTGAAAGCCTGAGCTGAATTTCTCTAGGTGGGACAAAGGCGTAGGTGGTGATATCCTACAAGCCCCCATACAAGATCTGATGGTGTATCTTTCCTCTGTATTGCCTCCCTGAATTTGAGGGTATTCTGAATGCTTCCTTTTATTCTGCCAATACATTTTTTTTCTGCTTAAGCTATCTAGATCTGTTCTGTTGCTTGTGATAAAAAAAAAAAAAAAAAAAAAAAAAAAAACCTTGACAGTACAGGGCAGAATGGTTCATTCCTTACATTTTGTGGACTCTTCCATTTGAGTACCCAAAGACTCCTGCTAAAGTGCAACAGTAAACCTAGTCAGCTAACACCGTCTTAGCAATTCATTTATCAAATCTTGTCACAGAGATAATTAATTGTATCCTAGTGTCTTTCTTCTCTTCTTTCTTTTTAAAAATTGTGTCATAATTAATACACAACAAAATGCACAGATCCTAAAAGTTCAGTTACATGATTTTAGAAAGTTGCATGTACATCTAGGTACACCACCAAAACCAAGATATAGAACATGTCTGTTATCCCAGAAAGTGCCCTTATCCCTCCAATTCAGCAGTCCCTCTCCACCCTAGAGGTAATCACTTTCTGATTACTTTCAACATAAATTGGTTTGGCTTGTTCCAGAACTGCATTTAAATGGAATTGTACAGCATGCACTCTTTTTGTGTCTCATTCTATTTAACCTGCTTTTTAATACTCATCTTGGTTGTTCATAGGACTGCATTACAACTTGCGTGGGCCCTAAGCACTTCAAGGGTCCCTTCCTTCATTAAAAAAAAAAAAAAAAAACTCATCTTAGCTGGGCACGGTGGCACAAGCCTGTAATCCCAGTACTTAGGGAGGCTGAGACAGGAGAATTGCAAGTTCAAAGCCGGCCTCAGCAACAGCGAGGCACTAAGCAACTCTGTGAGACTCTGTCTCTATATAAAAACACAAAATAGGGCTGAGGATGTGGCTCAGAGGTCAAGTGCCCCTGAGTTCAATCTCCAGTACCAAAAAAAAGAAATACACATTTAAGAATTATTTCTTCTGCATATGTTTTTGTAAAGATAGATATTTCAATATTATATAATCAACATTTTCTTCAATCTAAAAGCTATTTTCATGGGTCTCAGAACTATCCCTATTGTGCCAAATGGGTGAGTCAGCCTTGGTTGTTTCATGTAGAAGAAATTCATTCTTTTTTATTGCTGAGTCACATTCCACTATTTCAGTATAAACGTCTTGAGTGTTTAAGCATTGGCTTTTGATGGACATGAAGTTTGTTTCCAGTTGTTGGCTATAGTGAATAAGGTTCCTGTGAACATTCTTGTACTGGTCTTTCTGTGGGCTAATGTTTCCATTACTCTTAGATAAATGGCTAAGAGAGGAGTGACCAAAGAGTTCTCTAAGGTGGATGTGCCATTTCACACCCCTACTCACTTAGTATCATCAGTCTTTTAATTTCAACCATCCATTGGTCAAATGACTCTTTTTTTTACCAACAGAGCCCTGAGTTTTATTAGAACACATAGCTGCCCATTTAGATGCTCTATTTCCTAGCATCACTTGTAAGCTGGTGTGATCATGTGACAATAAGTCAGCCAATGAGATGCAAGCAAAGATAATTTGTGACACTTTGGATCACTTTTTTATAGAGAGGCTACCTGCTGTCCCTTCACTTTCTTTTTTCTCTTTTCCTTAGGATAGAAGGCAAATGCCACACTGGTGAACCAGCACTGACTATGAGTAGAAAAACACCCTGGAGGTCAGTAGGGCAAGAAGTTGGAACCTGAGTCCTGGATGACTTTATATAACAGAACTACCAACCTGCCTTGGGGACTGCCTATCCACCTCTGGGCAGTGGTGAGAAAATAAACTTCTATAATTTTTCTACAACAGCTTAGACAGCATTTTACCTAATGTAAGATCCTTTTAGTCAATCTTGTCAATGGATATTTATTGATCATCTAATGTGAAGTAGATACTGTGCTAGGTAATATAGATTTTTCAAAGATGAATCAAATACCAGATACAGTCTCTCTCACATAGGAAGGCAGGCCATATATACTTGGGAAGCTTAATGAAAGTATAGGTTAAACATTATAAAACATCCCCAGATTTACATAGGGTAGTCACATTAAATACCACATGAATATACAAAAAAGAAATGGAAACTCAGAGAAAGACAAGCCCATGGCTTTCCTTCATTGATGGCTGGCACCTCTCATTAAGATGCCTGGGGAAGAAGGGAGAGGGAACATAAGGAAACTCAGGTGGCATGGAGAGCTCCTGGGCCAAAAGATCTACCTGCCAAGTCCAGGTTTGATAAGACCTCTGACTTAGATGAAGTGTCTTCCTATATCTTGGCCTTTATTTTCCTATCTGTAAAATGGGGACTGTTTTATTACTCCAAGGAACTGAGATTTACTTGTGTTAACTTGGGTCAAGACAATATATATTATAAGGATGCTCTTAATGTGTAAGAAAGAATCTCAGAAATCTGAAAATAGGATCTGAGGTAGGATGGGTTCTTATGGAGACTAGAATGTATTAAGTAAAATTTAGAGTCCTTGGGATCATGGATCCATATGTCTTCACTTTAGAGCTATACTTTTAGTTATATTTTAAGACTCTGTTTTAGGTGATTGAAACCCCAATTCAAGATGTCTTGGATAGAAAAGGAAACATACTAGCTTATGCAACTGAAGAATCACTGTGTGATATCTTTGGGCATGACCAGAGTCAGACAGTCAGCCAAAAGGTCCAGGACCCTACACCTCTCCTTCCCTTGGCCCTACTTTTCTTCATGTCAGTCTTACTCTTGGACCTCATAAGATATCCCAAAGACTGTGAGTAACCCCAGAACTTCACCCTCTGTTTAGTCAGGATCAAATGTAGAAAAGACAAGGCACTCAAAGTGGGTAATCTGAGGAAAGTATACAGTTGAAGGTTGAGAAGAGCAGCAGAGATTGGTTACCAAAGCCTAAATAGAGAGTTGTCTCACAGGAGCTCAGGTCTTCAGTAGAACACTTTAGCTAACTTGCAACAACATCACTGTATCAGTCCATTTTTCATTACTATAACAAAAAACTTGAGGCTGAAAGCCTTATAAAGAAAATGGGTTTATTAAACTTACAGTTTTGTGGCACAAAGTCTAAACAGTATAGAATAGGCTCTGGTTAGGGCTCCCATGGCATCATCATGCGAAGCTATGTAAAGAGACTCCATGGTGAGACCAAAAGCCAGAGAACAGGGAGGAGTAGGTCTTGTTCTGTTATGACAGTCCCCCTCTTGAAAACTAACTGTAGTATCCTGAGAACGACATTAATCCTTTCCAAAGATAGCACCTTCAATGAACTAATGACTTCCGACCAGGCCCCATGTCTTAACGCTCATAGCACCTCTTAACATTGCCCCACTGGGGACCAAGTTCCCATGAACTATTGGGGGGCAATCCATATCCAACCCTAATACCCACAAAGGAGGAATCAGGAGAAGGATATCCTGGCCTCACTCTTCTCCTGTCTTCTGGCCTCCTGCTGGTACTCCTCATTGGCTGAATTCAACTAGAAGCCCAGTAGATCTTAAATACTGCACAGAACAGTTTTCTTCAGGGTATAGAATAGGATGGAGAAATGGAGAGAATGAGTTCTTCAAGATAGGAAGTGCATTCTCTCATAATCAAGTACACAGAAAGAGAAAATTTGCAAAGAAAAGTCTCCTTAGTTCTGAGTTTCCTGATGATCACTGTGGGACTAAATCCTTTCACATGTCTGAGGACAGAGGAGGAGAAGTCTCTACTATAGGAAGAAAGGAGAATGACTGTCAAATAACATCAAAAATGGCCATACTTTGTCTCAAGTTTTACCATATTTATTCATGAATATGTATGCTGGATATTTTTAAAGGAGTACTATAAATAAATGTAGCATGACTAAGATATCTGGTTGAGCAGAAAGGCTGGATTTAGTGGAGGTAGCTGTCCAGAAGACAATATTGTAATTTACCCTTGTCTCAGAATAAATTCAGCCATGAACTGTATTCAACAATGTAGGTAGCCAACTTAGCATATAAATCATGTTCTCAATAGTAATTATTTTCCCTTTCAGAGAGTTAGAGTGGAGAGCTATTTGCACATGTGCCCATGTTTTCTGCCTCCATGCTATTTTTTCCACTTTATAGGTGAAGAAACTAAGTCATATGTCTGTTAAACATGTCATCTTAGATGGAAGAGTTAAACTTTAGTGCAAGAATCAATACCAAAATCATTAGCAATACCAGTGAAATTCTAGAATCTTTTCAGGAAAAATCATCTATTTCTTCTTCTCTGAGCAGATAGTGCTATATTTGTTGTATTATTCAGTTTCCCTGGCATTCCTATGTGTTTTCTCACTTATGAGATGCTAAGGGAATTACCTGTGCAAAAGCCCTGTGGTAAGCAAGAGTATGGCTGGTTTTGAGGAGACAAAAAAAACCCTTATGACTAAAATGGAGGGATAAAAGCATGGGTCAGGGGTTAGGGAAAGGAGACTGGAGAGGAAGGTAGGGGCCTCATACAATAAATGATTATTTAAAATTACTACTTAATTTTTAAAATGAAGTAAACTTGATTTCTCTTTATTAAATTTTTTTTAAATATTTTTTTTAGTTGTTGATGGATCTTTATTTTATTCATTTATTATTTATATGTGGTGCTGAGGATTGAACCCAGTGCCTCACGCATGCTAGGCAAGCGCTCTACCACTGAGCTACAGCCCCAGCCCCTCTTTATTAAATTTTTAATTTTTTTCTATTTAATGTCATGACCTACTACCCTAATTGTTATTCATACATTTATTAGTACTTGTTTTTATTAATACATTTAATAAAATTTGTAGGTTGGGGCTATAACTGAGTGGTACAGCTTTGCCAAGCACATGTGAGACCCAGGTTCAATTCCCAATACTACCAAATAAATTAATAAAGTTTATAAAAGTGAGAAAAATTTTAAAACATACTAAGTACAGTTGAGATACAACACAAGTGGATACAGCAAATTCTTGAAGGTGTGATCTGAATGAGTCAAGTTGGGGAAACACTAGGGTGCTGGCATTTTTCATTGACCCCTCCAGATCTACTTTCCACTGCTGTAGCCTTCTCTAGAACGCACAGCTGATTTTTGAGACCTGCACCACCCAGTCTCCCTTGCCCTCTGGCATTTGATTGGATTTGGCCAATAGCAGGCACCGTCAGGGGGTTGAAGAAGACAGGCATATAAGGTTAGGGTCTGCATTCCCTCCACCTGCATCCTCCCTACAGGGCTGCTGTGAGTGACCCTCTATCAAAGGCCATACTCCTATTTGATTGTCCTTTTTTCAGCTAGAGATACTCTCTCCAGGTTCCAGTAACCACCTGGAGACTCCCCTCTCAGATCTGGGTGTTAATGGCTCTGGTTGCTGTTAGCACCAGGGCATTAGCCCTGTCCCTTGCTGGGTTTTCCTCATACCCTTGGAAATCATCTCTTACTAAATTCCCTTCAGTTACCCCATTTTGCAGTCTGTTTCCTGCCAGGAATTTGACCCATGTACCTGATGTGATAGAAAACATGAACTTTGAAGCAAGACAGAAGTAGATTTGAATCCTGGCCAGTCACTTAATAGCTCTGTGACCTTGGTCAAATCCAAGCTAAGCACGGTATTCATCAATCCAGGAAGACTGTACTCTGTGAGGTCAGGCACCACCTCTATCTCCAAGGGCTGTAGCACCAGCACCATGGGGAATATTTGGCACTTAGCAGGGGCTTAAGGAAAATTTTTGCATGAATGGATTTCTCCATAATTTATACACAAGTCTGGAAGGGAGAGGAGGAGTCAGCTTGTCAAACTTTCACATTTTACAGATGACACCCAAGCATGTGGCATAGCTCCATTAAAGAGCCACAGCCATGCTCTTTAATGGAGGCAACAGAGGGAAGGCTGGTAAATACATACATATATACATACATACATACATACATACATAAAGGAAGGGATACAGAGTGAGAGAATATACCAAGGAACTCCTGGGAAAGGGGCACCCTGCCTATCCCACCACCATGTCCTTGGAGATTTCATCTCCTTTCGCAGCATCTCTCCACCTCAAAAGACACTTTCCCTCTGAGGAAGAATTATGTTAAGATAGCATGTCTTTTTTCCAGTAAAGAGGAAGCAACATAAAGGGGTTAGATTAATCACAGACTAGATTAGGTTCTCATAACCCAATCATTTCACCTCTAAAAATTGTCTCACACATGGGCTTGGGGAGGACACCTCACATCTAAACCATAAAAACAAATGTATTCTTTCATGGTTCTGGAGGCCAAGAGTCTGAAATAAAAGCATTGACAGAGCCACGTTCCCTCCGGAGGCTCTAGGGGAGAATGCTTCCTTGCCTCCAACTTCTGGAGGTGTTCCTTGGTTGTGACTGCAAAACTCCAGTCTCTGCCTCTGTGTTTGTCTGGCCTGGTCCTCTGCATGTCTGTATCTTCTCTTCTGCCTCTTGTAGGACATTTGTCATTGGAGTTAGGATAATCCAGGATGATCTAATCTGGAGATCCTTAATCATGTTTGCAAAGATGCTTTTCCCAAAGGTCACACTCAGTTTCCATGGGTTAGGATGTGGACATATTTTGCAGGACAGCATTCAACTCACTACAGATGGCAAACAGCATAAATATTTGTCAAATTTTAAGCAAACGAATTGCTTGGTGAACTTTTCACTTAATGAAGAAGGATTAAGCTAAAAATAGCATGCAGAGAAGGGAGAGAGATGAGAGGGGCTTTTGGTGGAAGCTCTAGCACCCTAGGCAATGAAGGTATGAACCAAAGCAGCCACTGCAGGAAAGAGGAGGCCATAATGCATATGAGATACCTTTTTTTAAAAAAAATCTATCTTGTTTATTTGAAGTTCTTTGCAACTATATGGAAAGAGCATAAGTTTTCAATTTATACATCCCAGCTTGGACATGGACTAGCTGTGTGCACTTGGTCAAGTCCTTAGCTTCTGCCTTTTCATGTATAAATGGAGGGTAAGGGCAAAATCTGCTCACCACACACATTTACAGCAAAGTTCAAATCAGACAGCACTTGGGAAGGCCAAGAAGCAGGTGGTTGAGAGTGCAGTCTGTCGCATTCGTCCACCTGGTTTAAAACCCTGGCTCTGACACCCTCTAGCTCAGGAACTTTGGTCTTCCCATCTGTACAGTGTGAAAAATAATCATTTAACTCACAAATTTTCCATTGGAAGATTGAATGAGATGATCCAAATAAAGCACTTAGCATCTAGTTTATAGTAAATACTAAAGAAGCATGAGCAATTCTTATGGGCAAGAACTTTGTAAATTTCAAAGTGTCACAGCAGCCATTTGTAATTCCGGCTGTATATAAGCATCTCTTTAGAAAAATAATAATAAATGAAGGTTTAGAAAAATAAAGATGCCCAGGCTTGCCCTAGACCTACTAGATCAGCATCAACAGTTTTTCAAGCTCCTTGTGTGATTCTGCTGCCCAGTTAAAGGATAAATTCACAGAGGACTCACATGTAATTAAGGTTCATTTCCTAATAATGATGACAAAGAGACCAATCATAGTCTTCCCCCTAGGGAGACCATATAGTGACCTGAAAGGAACTGGCCTTCAACTCTCCCACTTCAAAAAAATAAAACAAAACTCTTACATACCACTTACTATATGCCAAATACTGTGAAGCACTGCTGTGTGTGTGTGTCTGTGTGTGTGGTGTGTATAAACTCATTTAATACAACATCCTCACAAAACAGGAATCATTATCATTGCAGACAAGGAAGCAGAAGCTCACAAACTATGGAACCAGCCTAGGTGTTTGACAATGGATGAATGGATAAAGAAAATGTGGCATATATATACCATGGATTTTTATTCAGGCATAAAGAAGAATGAATTATGGTGTTTTCAGGAATGTGCATGAACTTGAGATCATTATGTTAACTGAACTAAGTCAAATTCAAAAGGTCAAGGGTCATATGTTCTCTCTCATATGTGGAAGATAGAGAAGGAAATGAAAAGTAAGAGGCAGATCTCATGAAAACCAATGAAAGATCTGTACAGCAGAGGAAAGGGACCAGGGGGAAAGAGGGAGGAAGGAAAAGGGAAAATACTGGAGAATGTTATTGAACAAATTATATTTTTATATTGTATACATGTATATACAATCCCATGTACAATTATAATGAACCAAAAAATATGAAAAAAAAAAAAAAAAAAAACCACATTGAGACTCAGAGAGGTTAGGCAGCTTACCAAAAGTCACCCAGTTATAAAGTGGTACAGCTTGCATTTGTACCTGCAGTCTTCTGGCTTGAAAAACTACAACAAACAGATTATCTCAAAACTATAGTGTCACCTCTCTAGGCCTTGGTTTCCTTGTCTGTAAAATGAGGATGATAACATTATTTATTTCCCAGGGGACTTGAGAACAGTAAGTGAGATGGCATGTGAAACACTCAGCAATGTATTGGATGCACGCTAACCACTAACAGAAGGCCAGCCATTATTATCAATAATTTTAATATTACTAATTATTCAGCATCATGGAAATATAACATAGGTTCCAGCTGGAGTCTAACAATCTGACACATCTGTACTGCTTATCTTGCTGCTGGAATGGGCTACCTGAAATTGACTTGCTGAGGTCTGAGGAGCTTCTTGGGAGGTAATGCATCCTTAAAAAAGAAAAATCCAGGCATGGCAGATTTCACCCAGTAAGAAAGAATTGGTCATCAAATGGGAAAGCGGTTCAAAGACCGTGCACATCTCTCACAGGCATTCACCTCCTGAGCCTATGTGCGTTTCCCATGGTCACATGTAGGAGCCTTGTGGGGCACAGGGGAAAACCCCAAAAGCCTCACCAAGTAAGAAAAATCTCTACCAGATGCTGACATTCAAGTGGCACTGCCTGGAAGCCTCCTTTAAATAAAGGAAAAGTGGAAGAACAGGTGAGAGAAGAGAGCAGTCTAACCAAATAACACACTTGAGACACACTTCCAAAAAACACATAAATGCATTTAACAGCTTGTATAACTCTTCAGGAGCAGAGCTGAAGGAAATTCAGATTATTCAGGTAGATTACAGCCTTGCAAAAACTAAAGAATCCTAGGCTTCAGAATATTTTGCAATCCCTGACACAAATACTGATTAAAGTAAAATTCAGAGAAGAAAAGCACGTTTAGTGTGTGTGTGTGTGTGTGTGTGTGTGTGTACGCATGCATGCACACATGCATCCTGCAAAAAAATAAATCCAGTTTCATTTTCATGTCTCACAACTGCGGGCAGCATCTGCGCTCTTCATTAGTTGCAGCTACGAAACGCGAGAGGGCGCTAGAGAAGGTAGAAATGTATTTTCATGGGAATCACTGGTGCTTGAAAATCCTCTGATCTTTGTTTATAAGGAGGTTTAGCTGGGTTTGGTGGTGCACTCCTGTAATCACAGTGACTAGGGAGATTGAGGCTGTAGGTATCACAAGTTCAAGGTCAGCCTGGGCAACTTAGTGAGGCCCTTAGCAACTTCGCAATACCCTGTGTCAAAAGAAAAAAGAAAAAGAACTGGGACTTAGCTCAGTGTGAAGCATCCCTGGGTTCAATCACAGTTCCCCCACCCCGCCCCCTAAAAAAAGAAAGAAAAGGGGGAAAAAGCTTATGATTAGTTCTCTTTATATTTTTTTGATTATTAAAGAATAGAACAGCTATGTGTATTAAGTTGATTAATAATAAATTTCCAGTGGTGAGCAGATAGTTCACAAGTGAAAAATCTAAAATAAATAAATGATGTTGAAGAGTACATAAAATAACACAGATTGCTAGTAATGAATTAATTCGTTTTCAAATAGTTTTCAGTTGCTTTCTGTGTACTGGTAGTGTATAAAATGCTGTGGGTAGAGAGACGAGCGCACAATTTTCTACTGAACTCATTAGTAACAACATAAGCTAAAATTTCCATACTGAATTTTCTATTTCAAATGATGTTATACTCTTTTTTTTTAAATGATGTGCTATTATTTTTTTATATCTTTATTAATTTTATGTGGTGCTGAGGATCGAACCCAGTGCCTCACGTATGAGAGGCAAGTGCTCAACCGCTGAGCCATAACGCCAGCCCCTGATGTTATACTCTTTACCTGTTCACCCATTTAACTGTTCAGAGGAAGCATGTGTGATGGTTAATTAAGCATAAGACAACTGGGTTCAATTCTCAGTTCTGCCACTTTCTATCAATTAACCTCCTTATGCCTTAGTTTCTAATCTGTAAAATGGGATGACAACGGTTCCTACGTCAATGGGTATTGTGAATAATAAATGAGATAATCTATGCAGAGTGCTTGCAATTATCATACTTAAGAGCTCTGTCTCGATTAATTTTAATTCAATACTACCCAGACTCAGGAATCCACCCGCAGTCATAGATTCCAAACATTCACAGAGCTGGAAAGGGAATCACATCTAATCTAACCCCCTCAATCCTCTAAATGAGAAGTTGAAATTCTGTCACTTGCCAGCTGTGTAAGCATGGAAAAGTTTCATAATCCTCCAAAACCTATGAAAGGAAACAAATGACTATCAAAGTTTGGAGAGAATCGAATGAGGCAAAGTATATTAAAAAAAAAAACCTCTCACTAGCACACAAATTGGTGCTGAGTTCTGCTGTGCTAAGGTGTGCTCATCAACAATGTACTCCTGCAAACTACACACCTGGGTTGTCAGGAAAAGATGGCCAAGTAGTTTCAAATCTCACCATCATCTTTCTCACCAGATCACACTAATGACAAACTGCAAAGATCATGCCAGCATTGCTCACATGAAGGAAAGGCCAGAGACTGCAGATCTTGGAAACAAGAATATCTTGGACTTCTTCCAATGAAGAGGAAAAGAGACTGTAGACCCAGCAATGGGCACTCATGAGGAAGAGATCTGGAATATCCCTTGAAACCCAAATCCTCTCTCAGCTATGATATAAGAAGAGCTAAGAAATACATTTTTTTCCCTGTTTGAAAAGAAAGTTTTCTAATATGCTCCTTAAAAGCAGAGAGAAGTACAAACATATCCATGGAGCTTGGGGATGCTCAAACAAGAAATTTCTATTGAATAATAAGTATCTTCTTAAAAACCCAAGCAAATTTTGCACTCCTCTCCATCATCTGTAGGTGTTTATTTTTATATGAATTAGTGATAAAAGCTGGTTTTCACTACTCAGCCTCTACTCACACCTGCTCCAGGACCCACTCCTTCCACTCCCATCAACTCCACTTCAGCTCCAGGTGTGGGCCTGTGATTCACTTATCAAACAATCTAAATGTTCCCTCCCTTGTGCCACAGTGATTGATTTAGGGATACGAACATAATTCAATTGGAGCTCATGAAACAATTTCTGAATTTGTGAATATTGAAGAAACACAGGCACTCCTTCCCACTGGATCTGGCTCTGTGGAGATATTTGTCTTTCTAGGGGAGGAAAAAGTTTCTTTTCCTTCTAACCTTTTAAGTTGTCAGCTGGGACCACTGTAACAAAAGACAGATGAACAAGAGAAGAACATACACATGTATATAAGTTACAGGACACACAAGCCTTCATAAGGAATCGAAGACCCAAAGAACTATCTAAACATTGTGCATTTTTACACTAGGTCTGATGAAGAGTGGAAAGTCATGGAGGAACATGAGGGTGTGAACTAAGGTTAATAAACCAGGAGAAACTTAGCAAGGTCTGTTCACTTATTTCTCACAGCGTCCCTCCATCTTCAGAGATGAGGATGCCCCTCTCCTCCAGCTATAGTGAGGGCTCCTCTCACAGGAAGGTCTTACGTTCTGCTTCAGGGGCAAAGGACCAGGGCGGGTCATAAGTTCTGCTATTTCTGAGATTCCTTCAACTTAAAATATTCAAAATGCTAGGTGCCATATATTAGGATAGTGTGTCCTGTCCCCCAACATCTAAAGCAAACTATCATGCTACCTTGAGAAGAGGACCTGTCTAGGAGTGAATCCAGAGCAGAAGTAGGGCAGGGTCACAGCACAGGAAACAATTAGGAACTTGAAGAAAGAATCCATAGAATGGGAGAAAAATCTTTGCTAGCTATTCTTCTGATAGAGAATTCATAGTTAGAATATATAAAGAACTGTATACTAAAATATATAAAAAAAACTTTACCCTAAAAATCAAATAACTCAATAAATGGGCAAATGAACTAAACAGACACTTCTCAAAAGAAGATATAAAAATGGCCAGAAATATACATGAAAAAGTGTTCAACATCATTAGCAGTTAAGGAAAGCAAATCAGAACCACACCAAGATTTTATCTCACACTATTCAGAATGGCAGTCAGCAATACAAATAATAAATGCTGGAGAGGATGTGGAGAAAAAGGAACATTTTACACTAGTGGTAGGATTTTAAATCAGTACAACCACTATGGAAATCAATATGGAGGCTCCTCAAAAAACTAGGCATGGAACCATGGTATAACCCATCTATACCACTTCTTGGTATTTATCCTGAAGAATTAAAGACATCTTACCACAGTGATACATGCATACCTATGTCTATAGTAGCACAATTCACAATAGCAAAACTATGGAACCAGCCTAGGTGTCCATCAATGGGTGAATGGATAAAGAAAATATGGTGTATATATACACAATGGAGTTTTATTCAGCCATAAAGAAAAATGAAATTAGAGCATTTGCAGAAAAATGAATGGAACTAGAGACCATCATGTTAAAAAAAATAAGTCAAACTCAGAAGGTTAAGGGCCATATGTTTTCTCTCATATGTGGAAGCTAGAGAGAAAAAAGGAAAAGAAAGATGGGAGTGGATCTCCTAAAAATCAAAGGGAGATCAGTAGAAGAAAGGGACGAAGGGGTGAGAGGGCAGGGAGTAAGGAAGTGGAGGAGTGATATTGGCCAAATTATAATGCTATACGGTGCATGTTATGGATATGTAACCACAGATTTTGTCATTATATACAATTAGCGTGCACTAATAAAAAATGAGGAACTAAAAAGGAAGAAGTAGATAGGACCAGGCAACAGAGGGTGGTTGGATATTAAGACATTGTTTGCTAGAATTATGCAGGCTAATAAATCATTTTGTTTCAATCACTTGCAACAGGAAGAATCCTAACTGATAGAGAATCTGGGTTCATCAATTTCTTACCTTGTGTCAGTTACTGTGCTAAGTGCTTTCCAAATTTTATTTGTTTTATCTTTAATCCTTATATGAGTTCTGTGGAGTAGAGATGAGATAGGTACTAATATTTTGGGGAAACGATTTAAAAACCATCTTGTAACTCATCTAAGATCAGACAACTTAAAAATGGAAGAATGGCCAGGTGCGGTGGCACATGCCTGTAATCCCAGAACTTTGGGAGGCTGAGACAGGAGAACCGTGAGTCCAAAGCCAGCCTCAGCAATGGTGAGCAACTCAGTGAGACTCTGTCTTTAAATAAAATACAAAATAGGGCTGGGGATGTGGCTCAGTGGTTGAGTGCCCCTGAGTCAAACCCCTGGTACCAAAAAAAAGAAAAGGAAGAATGAAGATTTTATTCCAGTTCTAATCTTACTCTTATTATACAACAGGTTATTCCCAGAAGGGATACAAATACCTCCTGATATAACACACATTTAAAAAGAATGACCCTAGCTGGTTTGGCTCCATGTAACAATGGTGCACTTTCAAACTACATAGGTCTTCATTAACTTCTCTATTCCCAGAGTATTCATCAGGGTCACTATAAACAGAGCCACAAAACTTATCCCTCAATTACATGCTCTCCTATACTATTCACTGATTGTCTTTCTGGAATGAGTGTTCTATGAAGGCAGGGACTGTTTTGAGTACTCTTCTATCCCTAATACCTAGCACAATGCCTGACCAGCATAAGCCTTAAATGGATATTTGTTAAAGGAATAAAGGAAAGAATGTGGATTAGTTTTCTTGACCACATTGGACAAGTTGGACAGCAGTAGAATCCTTGATAATTTTTTACACTAGGTGCAGTGGTGCACTCCTATAATCCCAGTGGCTCAGGAGGCTGAGGCAGGAGGTTCACAAGTTCAAAGCCAGCCTCAGCAAAAGTGAAGCACTAAGCAACTCAGTGAGACCCTGTCTCTAACTAAAATACAAAATAGGGTTGGGGATGTGGCTCAGTAGTCGAGTGCCCCTGGGTTCAATCCCTGGTCCCTAACCCCCCTATAAAAAAATGTTTTACATTTGATAACATGGGTCAAAGTCCTATTTGTTTGTACCCTTATAATGTAGGAGCTAAAAGAACACATACATGTACATACACAAATGTATGACAGATGTATTGCTTCTACCCTTAAAACAAGCTTGTTTCTCTAGGGCTCCACAGCAAGATTCTGTGGGCGTGTGTGTAGTGCATTGAAACTGAAGGTGAATGTCCCAACCTCTGTGATGAAATTGGAGGCAGCATAGGAGCTGAAAAGCTCTGAGGTTTCAGTCTAGCTCACTTACCAGGTCTGTGACCTTGGATAAATTCCTATGCATTGTTGCATCTCCATTTCCTCAGGTATAAAGTTGGAATAATTGTTTGGACCAGTTTATCTCCCTGCTTTTTATGAACATCAGATTATGTAATTGTGTAATTATGAAGCCAGGTGTGGTGGCATTCACCGGTAATTCCAGCTACTCAGGAGGCTGAGGCAGAAGGATCACAAGTTTAAAGACAACCTGAGCAAACCAGTGAGACCTCAGCTCAAAATAAAAAAGGGCTGAGGACGTAGCTCAGTGGTAGAGTGTCCCTGGGTTCTAGGCCCACTACTGGGGGAAAAATACAAAACAAAACAAAATCAAAGAAATCTTAAGTTTCTTGACTACTGGTTTCACAAAAAAAATGTGTTTGGAGTCTTTTCCCCTCTTTAGCATTTTTGTCATTTCGAATAATTTTCAAGAGTTTTTCTTTTTCTTGTTTAAGTCATATTAAGGACACTGTGGAGTTGGATTTCTCATCAGTTTTGCTATTTGTCAAATGAGGTTCCTCTCAGGAGATCTGATTAACACCAATTAATAATTTGGAACTGGGTAATTGAGTAATTATAAAAATGGATTCCCAAGACACAGCCAACTTCTCAACTAGATAAATATTGCAGTTTCCCTTTCAAACGTGAACTTTTGGAAACTGGCTGCTTTTGGTGTTTTTTGTTTGTTTGTTTTTAAATCACTTTTGTGCAATTTACTGTTTAGAGAGAGCAAGGAAGGAGAGAAAAATCTCAAGTGCACAGAGGAAGCATTCAGGAATCTAGCATGGACAAGAACACTATTATCTGCTAAGAGCCTTCTAAAACCTCCATTTAAATTTAAAACTGGCGGGCTAGCTCAACTGTTGGACGGAAGAGGAAAGACTTAATAGGAGGAAGGCAGCGAGGGGATTTTGATCAAGCCTCCATACTGTAAACTACTGTGAGCAGCACAAGAGGGCAGTGCAGCGCTAAGTATTTCAACCAACTGCCTGAATCTTACACATTGACTTACATCTATACATAACATCAAAATTCAAAGCTTTGGGAACATCCTATTTATGAGGCTGTCAGCAAAATTAATGCAAGTAGGGTTTTTAGCGCCTTTGTTATGAAAAATCAAAACACACAAAAGTAGCAAGAATTGTATGTTGAATTTCCATACCCATCTCCAAGATAACATAATTCACAAGAGCTCACCAATCTTGTTAGAAATGTCTCCTTTCTTCTTTAATTTCATTCATAAGTATTTTAAAGCAGATCCCAGACATCATTTTACATCACTGAAGGGTATGGAGGGAGCCAATATCACTCTTAATAAATTTCCTTGTCATTATCTAACATCCAATTCATATTCAAATAATTGTGATTGTTCAAAAATATTGCCATATTAGTTTGAATCAGTAAGCAAACAAGGCCCACAAGTTGCCTTTAGCTGCCATGTTTTTCAGCCTTAGTCTAGATGCAACTGTCTCCCTTCCTCTCTCCCTCAGACCTTTTTTCTTTTTGATGCTTGAAGGAAGGTCCATATTCTGGATTTCTCTGTTTGTTCCTCATACTGTTTACAAGTAACTTTACACTTTTAAAATAAGAGTTGATAAAAGTTATATTCTTAATGGGCCACTTAGATTGATTAGAGCATTTGGGTTTTAGGTCTTGGTTTTATGCCTTGTTATTTTCAAAATAAAAAGCATGAGCTTTGGAGGCAGATAGAACCATACTCAAATTCCAACTCAGCTATGTGCTAAGGGGTTGTCCATCAGTTTGTAACCCATTTTTTTATTATTAAAATTGATGTTTTTGGACACAGGATTCCTGGGAGGATTAAATGAGACAGTTTATGGCAAACCCTTGGAGCATAATAGCTGCAACATAATTGAAAACTATCATTATAGATAAGATAAATATAAATATTATCTATTATAAATGCAAATAGCATTTCTGAGCAAGGCAGGTAACACAATTTGATGACAAGAGTAGTTCCGTTTTATCCTTGTCATGGGTGAAAAGTGTTAATTAGTTTAGCCCATTCATTATCATGCTGAAAAGTATTTAGTTACAATAGAAATCAGTATAATTGATGCAAATATAAAAATTAGACTTCCTGCAGAGCCATAGCAGATTAAAATGTTCTATTATGTCTTAAGATGATGTTAAAGTAAAGTTTATGAATAAAGCCTAACAAACCAAGAATTCATATTGCCATTTTTTCTTATCTAATCCCAGAACCTGGTCTAATAAAAACAACAATAACAATGATAGACTCATTTTTTACAATCAAAAAGATTGCCAAACTTTCATTGATGAAAATAATTCACTTGTGTATCAATGCTCCTCCTACCATAATGTCAATCATAGTAAATCCCAGGCTCTGGATGAATCACCCAGCTGATGAAACAGGCTGCTGAAAGTTTACTGAAAAGGACGCCAAGACTGGAAGGAGTCACTGAAATTCCCTGGTCCACAGAGATTATTGTGTGAGAATCTAACATTTAAGAGCAATAAATATTCTGTGTGTTCAGAAAGATTTCTATCACTCCCACTAATCTGGACCAATTTTGTCCAAAACAATAATTTATCTGATAATCAAAAAAATGGAAGAACTTAAGCCTATTTTCAAATTGTAGAAGCTAGCTGCTCATATTTATGTTTTCATTCTGGATCTGCAATAGTCTATTTATAAGCATTTTTAAAATATTTTTAATTAAAATACAGTGTTCTGCCTCATATACTTTTTGATCCAAATTTTTAAAAGATAGTGGCACTATGAAAACATAGTAACTAAATTTTAAAACAAATGTGTAGTTGTTATGTTAAATAATTAAGTGTGCTTATTAAGGGAAAAAAGCCATCTAAAACACACGCACTTATTTGAACATAATGTTCTTTGGCAATAGTTGTTATGCTAATGCAATAAAAAATAACACCAACATATCTGTATTAACTTGGAGATGATTCACCATCTTTAAGTAACTTTATTAACTTCAAAATTATCTGCTTCAATTAGCTTTGTTCATAACATCAGTTTTCTAATGTGCTACAAAAATTGAAATCAAAATTATAGTCTTAAATGTATTGTGCCATTGTGGTGAAAAGCATGCTACAGGTGTCTGAGAGGCAAGGAGCTTATATAAAGGAGTATGCAACAACAACAAACTAAAACAAGGCCAAATGTTCTCTCTGACAAGTGGATGCTGATCCGTAATGGTGGGGGGAGAATGGGAAGAATGGAGAAACTTTGATTAGGCAAAGGGGAGGGTGAGGAGTGGAGGGGGCATGGGGACAAGAAAGATGGTGGAATGAGATGGACATCATTATCCTAGGTACACGTATGACTGCACACATGGTGTGACGCTACATGGTGTACAATCAGAGAAATGAAAAGTTGGGCTCCATTTGTGTACAATGAATCAAAATGAATTCTGCTGTCATGTGTACCTAATTAGAAAGAATAAATAAATAAATAAATACAGCCACAAAACCCCAAAAATGTGTTCTTTGTAGGAAAATTTGATTAGGTTCTATTTTTCAAACTAGCAACTTAAAATCAAACCTACTCTAATTCAACGAGAGGAATGATTATCCACTCAACGTCTGTTGTCAGTGGCCATATAAATGACTTCATCTGCAAACCAAACTTCTCCATTTAAAATTGGGTGATACTTTCCCTGAAAGTCTCATGGAGGAGATCACACACTTCCAATAGGATTGATATGACATCATTCCATCAGTGTCACTCTCTTTTCTGGGCCAAGATGGACTGCCAGGGAACATTAGTTCTTCTGTGGTCATGCTTCAGAAGTAAACCTAATGGTCAGTAAAACATGCTAATTGTCAGAAACAGATGCTTCAAGATCGGTCTTTTCTGACAATGTAATCACAGCTCTTGGAGTGATTATCCTGCCTTTGAATTATGAATTCCAGAACTCAAGAGTTGTATAGGAGCCTTAAATCATTGAGCTCTTCCTCCAGTGTCTATTCAGATTAAGCTGGAGACACTCTAGACCTATAGAAGTCCCTAAGGATGGAGTTCCATTCTTACCTTACTAATTGATTCCAAAACCTAACACAAACCTCATCTAATTCCTTTCCTAGAGCCCAAAGTGAATTTGAGGCTTTTGTAGTTGTCTCCATAAATTTCCAAATACATACGTCATGCTGTTGTAGAAAGAACACTGAACTTGGAATCAACAGACCTGAAGTTGATCCTTCCAAATTGACCTTTGACAAGTCTTTTATCCTTTCTAGGGTTTAATTTTCTTACCTGCAAAATGAAGCTAATAATTCTTACCTTTCTCAAAGGAGGTCATGAGATAAACAAGAGTAAAGATGTGAAGACATACAATAACTATAAAGTATTATGACATTTAGAATGTGTAGAAAGAAGTAAAGATTTAGGGTTTAGGTCTTAAATGTTTATGCTACTAGGAATTTTTATTATGATGAGTTTTCAGTGTAAGATGATCATTAACTTAAAGGACTTAACCCTAGGCCTAAACTCTGCAAAATTTCAATATCTGTCTGATGCTCTTAGATTCTTTTTTAGTATTTTGTGAACTATACACCATTAATCAATTTAAGTGATTACAAAAATGACTAGTGCTATTATACTAAGAGAAACTACCTACTTCAGAAAAGTCTATGGCTACATTATCTAATGAGGTCTGGGCTGAGCAATTTCTTCTTGGAATATTGAAGCCATATTCTTTATGAATGAATCTAGTTTCCAAGGTATTTGATTATTCAGAGAATCACATCATCTTAATATGCTAGTCAGTATTCACAGACTCAAAAGACCATACTGAAAAGCAAAGTTGCAATGAGAATAACTGCCATTTGTATGGTACAGTTTTCTAAGTTCTTCCATATGTTACAAACCAAATGTGTAACATGATTTACCTCCTTGGAATAATCTAAATAATAAATTATTTATTTAAGTAAATTAAATAAATTATGTATTTATTTAAATAAATAAAATGTGGCAATAGAAAGAAAGTAAATGTCTTAAATTCAATCACTTGAATATCTTAAAGCAAACTGTAAGATTAAACACAGAGATGTGTAACAATGTATACTACAAATTGAATTATGATACTAATGTCCTTCAGAATACAAAGCTGTGTCTTCTATACAATGGAGTGGAAATTTTTATCTACTCAGCATTCATTTTCTTTCTCCCATTCCTAAAGTTCCTTGTCTCTCTTGTAATCTGAGCATGCTGCAACTTTCACTGAATGTATTGTTGTTTTAGCTTGTACTGTAAAACAAGCAATATTGATCCTAAGCGAATCGAAAGTTGGGATTATACATGTGTCATGGTTAGTGCCACTAGCCCTGGTGTTAAGAGTTTCCAGGGCTGGGGTTGTGGCTCAGTGGTAGAGTGCTTGCTTAGCATGTGTGAGGCACTGGGTTCAATTCTCAACACCACATATAAATAAATAAAATAAAGGTCCATCAACAACTAAAAAAAATTTTTTTTTAAAGAGTTTCCAATGGAAATCTCTGAATTGCTGCCAATCTCAAGACAATAATCATGGAAGACAAGATGAGACATTCTCTATACTAATCTATTGTTCAGTTTTTAGTGTTTAATTAAAAGCCTGCTCTCTAGTATCATGTGTGTGGAATTTCAATGTATTAGAAACACTCAATTGACATCTGTTCATTGAGCAAAAATCTATTCAGCCCAAATATGCGTCAGAATGACCGGAACCCAGAAATGAACTGCTAACCTGGAATATACTTGATGATTGGAAAGCATTGGTCATCCTTTTGCTTCAAGTCACCTCCTAGGTTGAATATATGCCTATAATGGGTAATGATATGAATTTTAAAGGTAAATGTTATGGAAGATTTGATGTAGACTTTCTGCTTTGCTCTCACAAGCAAAATAATATAGATAATGCAGACCTTCTTTGAATTATATTAACTAGCATTGCAATAAAAATAATGTTGCTTTACTGACTACACCTAAAATCCCTGGACAAAAAGCATAAAGCAAATCTCAAAGGACCCTGGAGAAAGGACTATGAGAAACCCTGTAGTAGAAGGACAAACCAGCAATTAATTTCCTAAGTTGCTTTTTTCCCCCTCTTCCTGTGCATCCTGTCTCTGGTTCTACATCAACCTGAAACCTGGAATTACAAGTGGGTACAGACAGACAAAGCCTGTGCTCTCTAGCCAGAGGACCTGAAATGGGGGAATGCTACAGGACAGAGGTCCTGATTTCCCCCAGTCCTCTCTAGAAAAGGGCCAGCAAGGATACAACAGGCTTCCCTTTCCCACCAGTGGCAGCTTCAGCATTAAAAATGACCCCAGAAGCTGGGTGCAGTGGCGCATACTTGTAATCCCAGCACTTTGGGAGGCTGAGACAGGAGAATTGCGAGTTCAAAGCCAGCCTCAGCAACGGTGAGGCTCTAAGCAACTCAGTGAGACCCTGTCTCTACATAAAACACAAAATAGGGCTGAGGATGTGGCTCAGTGGTGGAGCAATCATGGGTTCAATTCCTGGTACCAAAAAAAAAAAGTGACCCCAGAAACCCGGGGACGCTTCCACAGATCATTCTTCCAAGTCCCCCATCCCTGAAAGTGGAACTGAAACCCGAGTGAAAAATGAGACCATGTTCCCTGTGGACTAGCTGACAACTTGGTGCTCCAGGTTACCCTTGCATTCTTCTTCGACCCTAAAAAATACCCTCACTTTGATACTTCATCATTATTGATTGCATTTTCCTTACTATCTGTGAAAATAAAAGTTTGAAATAGAAACCATTTGCATTTTCCCCAGATTCTTCTGGGGCATGGGACTCAGGCATCTCTTTAACTACCCTAATTGAGGAGCCCTGACAAGTCCCTCTAATCCCGGCGCCGTGCTCTCCAGGCTTCCTTGGGAGTGTTCCATTTGGTTTACAATCTGAGACAGAGCCAACACTGCTAAACCTTTCTGCTTACAGTTCCATTTTGTCTTACTGTTCTTGCCTTGGGCTGTTGTAGTCTTTTGATGAAGGACTTAAATTAACAAGCTCATTTCACATCTAGAACTAAGACAACCCTTCCTCTTCTCCCCATCCCAAATGAGGACGATTTCATCCCTATCACTCTAAGATCCCTGGTTCCCAAAAGCTCAGATACCAATTAGCCTCCATTGGAGATTAATAAACAATACAATAATGACAGATAAAAAGACTAATTCTTTGGCCGAGAGAATCACTTTAATTAATTTAATCCCGGCTGAAAGATCAGCTGTGCTCAGGCCTGCTCACCAGCAGGGCCCATTTATCCCAGTCTGTCCCTGCCTGGAAAGCCAGGGTGTGCTTGGGAGCCCACACTTAAGCAACAATGAGAAACAGATTGTACTGTCAGGCTTCATTAAAGGTCATCATTAGTATTCCAGTTTGAAGACCGTCACTCTAGCTCAACCTTTTACCAATTCTTCCCTGGCGCATTGTGAAGTTTGGTTCAGCTGTGACACGGAAAAATTCTCCCTGGACTCCCTGGTGGCAGAGGATGGGTATCATTTGATGCCTGTCGCTCTGCAGCTTAAAGAACAAATCCATAGGGAAGAGATGGTCCCATGACTCTATTTGAAAATCAAGTCATGTGCAGCTGCCTGCGTTTCGGATATTTTCAAGGAATAGAACTTTCTAGGACTCTCTCACTGCAATCAGAAAGAGGATGGCTTTGTCATCTTCCCCAGGAAGCTATTCCAACTGTTCTCTGGCTGAAAAGGATGTTTTAATGGAACTACAGTGACAAATAGGAATCACCGTCAAAGTGGGAAGTTGCTATAGGCTAAGGGCTCAATAGGACAACGGGGAAACTACCCTGGTATGATTTTAAAGCCAACAATTCCCACAGCGCGCACATCCCTCTGGCTTTGCGGGGGACAGTTTTCAGCTTGCTCACTTTGCACAGGATATATCCAATGTTAATAATATTCATTTTCTGCCAACTGCCAGTTTTATACTATTTTGCTCTGCTGAAGCATTTTTGTTTTTAGGTAATTTTGTGCATAGGGTAAATTTTTATGTACCTTTTAACCTTCCTTTCCCCAAGTAAGTTGAGCAATTATCTAGTCTCTATTTTTGGAACTAGGTCATCTCTGCTGGGTATAGCTCTTCTACCTTTTCCCCTGACTTATTCCTTTTGGTTTATTTATTTGGCAACTTATTTTAGTTGTTATTCTTTTGATTCTTTCCACATGTTGTTTCTTGATACTGGGCTATGCTGTTCCTTTTTAGAACTGGTATCTCTTTGCACTAGAGTCCAATCCCCAAATGAATGTATCTGCAGAACAGATCCTGATGCCTGCCTGCCTGCCTGCCCTCCTTCCTTCCTTCCTTCTTCCTTCTCTCCTCCTCCTCCTGTCTCCTGCTTCCTCTTTCTCCTTCTCTCCTCCCTTCTTCTATGCTCCATTTTTTCACTCTATCATTATTCAGATTGGTAACTAATGTGTAGTAGAAATAAAGTTAAAATAGGAAATACTAAGTGGAACCTTGTGTGCCCCAACCACACACTACTCTATGCACTTCAAACACCTGATCCCAGAGTGGTCTGTTACTAATGATAGTCTCACTGAGTATGTTTTAACAAAATTGAGAGGAAAATCTAATTTTTAAATAACCATGCTTGTAAAAGAGCTAAATTAAGTCTAAGTTGACCTTGCTATGGTTGTTTCTGTTTGAGTATTTTCTGATGTATTTTCTATGTATTTTAAATGGTCTGGTGTCAACCATTAGGATAAAATCATAACCCGACATTCACAGATCCACCTAAGGACCTCTGCCTTGTTCTTCCAAGCTCTGTCTGTGTCAGTATTTCCTTGTGGCTTTCTCTCTCTGCTCCCCACTTAGAAGCAATGGCAGCCTCATCTGTTCTCTGGCTCTATAAGTGCATATTGGATGAAATGTTTTTAACATGTTATTCCACTTGCTTGTTTATGTGTCCATGAGTACCTGTCAAGTGGATGGTTTTTGTTGTTTTGTTTTTCTTTTTTTCTTTCTTTTTTTGGTACTGGGGATTGAATTCAGGGGCACTTGACCACTGAACCACATCCCCAGCCCTATTTTGTATTTTATGTAGAGACAGGGTCTCACTGAGTTGCTTAGCACCTCGCCGTTGCTGAGGCTGGCTTTGAACTCGTGATTCTCCTGTCTCAGCCCCCCTAAGCGCTGGGATTACAGGCGTGCGCCACCGCACCCGGCTTGTTGTTTTGTTTTTTAATCCTTGTATGCCTAGCATGTGGCCTGCCACACAGAGAATATTCAATAAGGATAGACTCCAAGAAGTTATCACCACATGTCCTGTGGTCCTCGGTGCTGAGGACCCCTGGACTGTAGGTTCCACTAGGACACAGACTGTGTCCATCTAGTTCACTGCTGCATCCTCAGCTCCCACCACAGTTCCTACAGGAACAACTGATGATCAAATGATCAAAAAATAGTTTTAGAGTCCCTTCCTCAATACATAAGGCTCTGTCCTCCTGGAACTTGGCATAGGAATCATATTTCAAGTCCTTTATCACTGCTTCATAATGATACTACTAACAATAGAAGTCCTCTACATTTGCCTAGCATTCACAGTTCACAGAGCCGGGCCTTAACTGTCTTGTTGGATCTCAGGCACCAGTACCTCTTAGAGGTAATGAATATAGAAAAATGACGGTGGCCTGTTGGAGTCATTGTTTTGCTAGTCAGATCAATTAGTTGACAAGTATTTGCTATCTGGGAGATAGCAGATGCATAAATATTTATTGAATAGAAACATTATTGAAGTATTCATTGAGCATGAACTGAATATGCAACTCAATGTTACGGGTTCTGAAAAATGTTTTTGGAAAGTATAAAGATCTTTGCAAAATAGAAAATATAAAGATCTTCAGTGTAAATTAGTACCTAAAGCTCCCACCATAGATTGAATTGTTTCTTAACTGCCAAGGTGGAGTCAAGTGCAGAGCAGACAGCCCATAAATTTGTAGAACTGCACTGAAAATATGAGTGGGGGAAGAAGATCCAAAGGAAGGTATCAATGGAAGGGTTTATAATATTAAGGGAGTAAGACCTGCTGCCTCTCCCTATAGAGATTCCCCTGTGAAGACAATGGTGTCTGTGTCAAATGTCTGAAGGCAGGAAGAAGAGCCTGTGCCAAACACCAGGTGCATAGCATCTCAGGTGTTCCTAGTTGCCTGCAATGTTATCAAAACATGAGATTCCTGGACACCCTCTACCCACCCCATACCACAAGATTCTAGTTCAATAGAAGATTATGCCAAGAGTGGTCTCAGGACTATAAGGATAAAGCAATAACACAAAGAAGGGAAACTTAAAAGAAATTCATAGAGAAATAGAAGTAGAGCCCTAATTGAGCTGCATCTAAAGACTCACCCACCAATGGCTTTAAGAAAGAGAATATATTCCTTCTATTATTTAAGCCAGAATTTGAAGTGGTTATCTTTCTTACAAATGATGCATCCTAACTGATAGAGAAATGTTTTCATTTCATACATCATATGATTGGATAATCACAACCAGTTTATAAGGAAAGGTTCAGTTTGATTCCCATTTTACAGAGAAAGATGTCAGCTAGAAAAGCCAGGATATGTGCTTGAAGCAAGCACAAGTCAGAGCAAGATCCATGGTGGCAGGTCTTGTCATGGCATAGTGGCCTCCATTAAGGAAAATAGGAAACCTGCTTCTATTTGTGCTGGGTTTCTGTTCTGCTACCTTCTAGAAGCCTCTTCTGGAAATTAGTCTTACACTGATGTTCCTCATGTGCTACCAAGTCCAAACAGATTGAGCACCACAGATACATCATTCAATTTTTCTCCAATAACTTAATGTTTCAGTATTTGTTTCCTCCTACAACTCTACTATGAGCTTCTCAAAAACAAAGACCCCCCTTCTGAGTCCTTCACATTTCCCAGATGGTGCTTACTCAACAACAGTTCATTAAAAAACTAAAAAGGACAGGTAAACCTAAGAGTCTTCACTCTCAAAAGAAACTAGAGATAATAGCAGAGAAACTTCTCAAGAATTCAGAGTCCAGCATGCAATAGCACCTGAAATGAGAATTGTTCTGTATTTTCATTTCCGGTGTGCATTTTCCCCACTAAAGCAAAGAGGGAGGGATGCTAAGCAGACACACTGACTATGGAGGGCAGGCCCTAGCAAGATGATGCACCATGTCCTTCCTCTTTAGAGCACTGCAGGATGGAGCCTTCAGTGTCCTGATGGAAACTGTTGAAGAAGTTGCTGCAGTTCTCCCTTTTTAAGCATTTTTTCTAAAGTGCCGTAAATCCAGGCCCTGCTGACAGTGACTGGCTGGAGAAAACACAGGAAAAAATAGTAATCTCAAAATTGTGCCAGAGAGGCAAAGAGGAAAAATGTATATATTTATCATTGAAAATAAATATATATTAGCTTATCTTTAAATTTATTTATTTATCTTTAAATGTGTGTGTATATATATATTTGTTTTTTCTATGCATGCTCTCTTTTTCTCTCATGCCCATACAGAGCTTAGTATACAACTTGGCACAAATGGTGAGTCCCTGTTATATTTTAGCTATTCTTTTGATTCCATTTTTTTAAAATATAAGTTTAGTTTCTGAGTGTGATTATAGTCTCATCCTCATTGCCTTCCTACAGTTGGTTAATAGTAATTCCACAACTATGTGGTGACTCTTTTGGTAAGAATTCTGTGATTATTATTCTCATTTAAGCCTCAAAACAACCCAATGAAGCAAGTACCATTATTATAGCAAGCATCCAAAAGAGTAAGTAGATGGCCCAAGGTCAGATAGCTTGTGCATGTAGTCTGGCTCTAGAACCAGGCATCCTAATCCCTGTGTGGCAAGATACTTGCATGTCAATTTGTTATGTAAAAAGTTTCAGAAACTATTGATTGCCTTATATATCATAAGATACCTACCTAGCACTCTGATGCCTAGTAAAGAGAGTTTGGGGACATAGATTCAGAAACAATGATAACGGTGATGACGACGACAGAAAACACACAGTATACTTTGAGTCAGATAGTGTTTTAACTGCTTTATATATGTACTCAGTTGGTTTTCACAAGAGCCCTATGAGGTAGATACCATTATTATGCTTTAAGAGGTTAAGTGGATCACCCAATATTGCACATAAGTAGTAAAACAACTAGTGACACATGAGTGGCGAGTATTGAATCTGGGATTTTAAACTCCATAGTATGACTGCAGTCCAAGCTCCTGCCCACCATTCTCTATTATCCCAAATGTTATCACAAGCTGGTGATACTGGTTACTGAAGTAGTGATCCTAACACAGCTACCACAACCGAAACAAACATATTTCCCAAAATTGAAGATACAAAATCTCTAGCTTTATATTAAGAGGAATATATCATTAGAAAATTTAAAACAATAAATTCAGTTGCTATAAGTATTATATTCCCACAAGATACTGGAATTCTTATTCTCTACCAATCCACTCCCGCGTTTTCTTATTATTTCTTTATCCTCTACGTAAATACATTCACACAAACACATATCTACACATGCATGCACGCACACAGAGTCCTTCAGCAAAAAGAGCTCTTTCTGAATTATTCTGACTCTTTGCACTTGAGACTTATAGCTCCTTGAGTTGCAATATGCGTGAAACAAAAGAGGAGATCAGTTGAAAAACATGAGTGGATTTCCTTAGAAAATTGCATGCCTCCATCACAGAGCTGTTGTGAGGATCAAAGTGAGAATGTGCATGACATTGCTTTGAACACTGAAGGCCTGCACAAATGTAAGGGTCGGCATTGTCACCTACTCAAAACACCACGCTCTCTTCCCAAAACACTTCCCCCAAGCACAGAATCAATGGGGAGGCCGGTTTGGAGGTTCACAGCCTTTCTTTTTATTGTCAGACTTCAGAGATTTAGTGGGGTTTTTGTAGTTGTGGTTATTTTTGTTGTTGTTGTGTTACTTTTCGTTTCACTGGAGTTGCACAAGACTTGCACAAGCTCATGAATATGGTGCAGTAAGATTTGTTTATGAATTGACTCAACAGATGACACTTTTTTTTTCAGGGAAATTTGCATTTGTGATTTGCAATAATTGATTCACTGCTCAACACATGAGTAAATTTCTCAAAGAAGTCTTTGTTCTGTGCTTGGGATTAAGGGTATTTCTGTCAAAGCAAGGCAAAATCTGCTTGGATTCAGTTCCTTTTTGAGGCACAAAGGAAGTGAGTTGGGAAAAATATGCTAAGATGATCCTTTGGACATGATAACTTCGGTAGAGCCAACTTGCCATGTGGCCTGAGGAAAGCCATAAAACTTCTCTGGCCCTCACTTCTTCTAGCCATAGACCGGCCATAAACAGGGAGGATGGGCCAAGACTTTGGGATCTCTTCAGACACTTGCTTTTTATGATTCTGTGATTCTTCCTTTCTGAGGTGCTGGAAAGATTAAGTGTGGCGCACATTGGTTTAACCATGGATTAACCTCCATGCTCCAGAAGGACATATAAGAACTTGTCCCATCTTCATTGTGATTGACAATATGATCATCTTACTGCATATTTAATAGAGTGATCTCACATGTATTATTTCATTTGACCCCCGTCATAATTCTCTGAAGCAGTCATTTTAATTTCATTTTCCAGATGATAGAATTGGGCAAGGAATGAGTACTTAAATATCTCCTCCAAAAATCTGGGTTTGGAATAGTGTCATTTCTGCTATCCATGATGTAGGGCAACTTATTAGAGGAAGAGAGGTTTACCCCCTCCTTGTGGATTGCAAATGTTGTCATTATACTTATACCATTGACCCAGTTCTCTTTTGAAACAATGAGAAGAAACTGGTCAAGAAAAATTGTGAATTTTATTAGATTTATTGGATTTCCTAATAAATCAAAAGTTCCACCAAAAAACTAGAGGCTATCACACAACATTCATTCATTCAGCACCTAATTTTCAAGTGCTTACAATTGCTAGGCACTGTGTTAGAAGACACCACATCTAATAAAGCTTAAGTCCTTGCTTTCATAAGATGTATAGTCTAACAGGAAAAAACAAACAGAAGTAAGTAGAAGTTGTTTTGAGTGCTCTGCTAGGAAATGTTTCAGGTGCTGTGGAAGCATAGACAGCAAGCATATGACGGTGCAACGTGGTTAGGAGAGGCTTCCTGAAGATGGTGTGTCTGAACTAAGAACTGGAGGATAAGGAGGGCTTGCTGGCAATGTGAAAAGGGAGGGAGATGCTTTCTGTAGAAAGGTGAGTAAAGACAATCTTGATTTTAGTTTTGTATAGTTATTGACTCTTTTAAAATATGCTTCTGAAATTCAAAATTTAAATTTGAATCAATTCAAAATTTAAATTTGAATCAATTCAAAATGTAAATGTATTTTTAACTGATACATAAAAACATGAAAATTGTACATGCTTATGGAATATCATGTGATGTGTCAATACAGGTATATGTAATGTTTAAATCAGGTTAAACATATCTATCTTCTCCAACATTTATCATTTCTTTATGATGATGTTTCTAAAATTTTTGAAATCCAAAATAATATGAGCATTGAAATATAAAGGTATGTGAAGGATGTGTTAATACTCTATCTCTACCTTTCATTGCATTTCTATCTAACCAAAATGAATTGCTTTTTTGTAGAATTCTCTTCTTCCTCCCTATCAGGCTGTTAAAATGCAGCTAATTTGTTTTAAATACTTGGACCCAGACAGTGTGTTAGTTGGCTTAAATCGCACCCTAAGAACAGTCAACTATTCTTTCTAGAGGTGGCTACTGTAACTGCTACAGCAATCATCATCTTTGGCACAAGGACACTTTGCTGATTAGGGAATGCCAGAAATTATTTCTTACAGGTGAAAATAGTAGCTTGTTAGCATAATGAGTGTTAAAAATGGGCTCTCACTGGTGAAATCAGTGCTACTCAATCTTATAGGACTCTTTTAAAAACATCCCTCCTCCTTGCACGGATAGGGCTTACACCTATTAAGGTCTATAGCCTGCTCTCTTAGGGACAGTGTCTAAGGCTTGATCCTGAAGGGTACTAATACAGTTTGTTTGGGGGGATTTCGGATAGCCTGATACAGACTATAAAGGGAATAGAATCTTGCATCTGCATTATTGTCACATCTGGCTTGAGGGAACCTGTCATTCAAGATCATGTATAAAGAAACTGAAAGGACAGAGCTGGATTTAATCCAGCTTCCAGAACCATGGTGTGACAGATTTGTACCTGTTTGCGAAAAAGTGTTCATACATGCAGAACTGAACCTGAAACTTGCTTTTATTATGGTCTGATAGTGATATTGTAGGGAGTAGCTAACTTTACCTAAAACATTTAGGAGGTTAGCATTGTTTTACCAATATGATCCTGAGTTGTGCATGACTAAATCAGCTTAAATTCATGATATATACACATATAAGTTTTAAAAAGTGCATATGTATCATGCAAAAGTCATTTTTCTATTTTTTCTACTTAAATATATCATGGCCCATCTGTACTGAGACAAAGATATGAATTTATTTAGAGGCTAAGTAACTTTCTATAGGATAGATACACACACTTATTTTCCCATTTGCCATGCCACTATTAATTCTTTCAATTTTACTTCTTATGACTCTAAGCATTGTTGTAATAAGCATTGTTATATAAGTGGAAGTTTAATATATTAAAATAAAATATTGTAATATATGTTGCCAGATTACTTTCCAAAAAGGTTGTATTAATTGACAAATTCTACTTTTCAGCAATCCATGGGAATGACAATTTTATAGCATCCTCCCTAATTCACAGAAATGGTATTGTGTTTTACTTTGGGGCAATTTGATGGATAAAATGGTACCATACTATCACTGTATTAGGTATTGCCCTGCCTACTGAGGTTAAAATTCTTTCTACATATTTTGGAATGTATACGTAAATTTCCTATTTATATTATTTGCTCATTCTATAGTTTCCTTTTTAAAATTTGTAGGGGCTCTTGGTATTGTAGAAAATTTAAGTTTTTGTTTGCCATATATCTCTGCTTTTCTTTCTTTCTTTTCTGTTTTTTCTTTCTTTCCCTTCCTTTCTTTTCTTTTTCTTTCTTTGTGGGTTTTTCTAGGCCAACACTTTTGATTTTGTTATACTCTATTTGGCCATGTTAAAAAACATCTCTTTTCCTTCATGGCCTCTAGGTTTTTTGTCTTTTTAATATGGTCTTGCACATCACAGGTTTCTACAAATGTTTTTCCAAATTTTTAAGTTTATTTTTCTATTTTAATTTTAGAACATTGAAATAGTTAACCCATCTGAATTTTTTTACATAAGATATGAATTAGAGGATTTTTTCCCTTGTAGGTGGGCACAGCCAGTACTATTTAAAAAGTGAACCATCTATTTTTATTGAATTATAATGCCACATTTCAAATTTCAAGTTCTCAAATACACTAGATTTTTAGGTTTTTTTTTTTCTCATTTAGCTCCAATGCTTTATTTTTCTTTGTTGTGACAATTGTACACTGTGATAAGTAGATTACCCTGAATAGTAGATTTAGGGTATGACTTTCCTTGGTTAATTGCTTATTAATAAAAATGAATCAAATAAAAAAATCAAATTATTTAAATTAAAAAGCCTAAATCAAATGCAAAAAAAAAAAGGCAGACAAAGGCAAACCAGCAAGAAATCAGTTCTACCTAAGTGACCTGGAAACATCCTGTGTTTCTTCATCTGTAAACTGGGCCTTGATTATTGCCATCTGCTTCACAGTTTCGCTATGGGGAGTGAAGGAAACTGGACATGTGGAACAGTCTGGAAATTCCAACGAGTGCTACAAATGTCTATATTCTTCATATATGTTGTAATGTGTGGGGCACCTGTTTTTTAAGAGTATGTCAAGGTGATGCTGTCATAAAAGACCATGCTTCTCTCTGGAAGAGAGGGATGATCTGTGAGACATTAAAATCACATGTGTTTTTCAAAGCCCTGTCCAGATAATTGGGAGGAACAATAAAAAACAAATGGCAGTGATGAACAATGCAGTGTGGAAAAGCTGCCTCCCCAAATCCCCAGGTTAAACAGCCAGAAGCAACCCATGAAGCAAGCCTTCCCTGGGGAGGAGTCTAAGAGGATCACTTCCCCATGGCGGGCTGGGTACAGGGTGGAAGGTTAAAAGGCCAATCCCAGGACAAGGTGTTGGCCCAGATTAGGTATTTAGAACATTTGCTGAAGGACTTAGCTCAATTCTTTATTTCTAACAGCCAAAGTATTTAGGAAACAAAAAAGACTTGTGTGTGGAAGAATTCAAGAAATTCAGTTGGATCCTTCTTCTCCAAGGAAATGAGAAATGTTAAAAAACATTCCCCTTATTTCTATGAGACAATTACAAATAAAAAAATATTGAGGGCTGAGGTTGTAGCTCAGTGGTAGAGCACTTGCCTACCACGTGTAAGGCGCTGGGTTTGATTCTCAGCACCACATAAAAATAAATTAAATAAAATAAAGGTGGTGTGTCCACCTTCAATTTTAAAACTATTTTTGAAAAAATGTTGAAGTGTCTTTTGTGTTCTGAAACCCAACATTACATTGTAAGACTCCTCGCTCAATAAGTTTGATTTGGAATTTCTCTTCCACAGATTGATCAGAATCTCCAAGAAGCATAGGTGGTGGCTTGGCCCTCTGTCCTCTAAATACATACTTCTAGTATCTTTTTTCATTTTTTAGGAGAAATGAATTCTCTAGTGAAATTTAGGTTTGGGGCAAGGGCAGTAAGCATTTGAAGAAAGAGCTAGAATTGGATACCAGCCCCCACAAACTCTAAGGCCAGAAACATTTTCTTCTCTCAAGTTGCAAAGTACTCAAACACTGGCTTTTAGCTATGTTGTTATTCAAAGATAGAATCCTATCACAGATCTGGCCAAAGGGAGAGAAAAGCATTTCTTTAAGTTACTATTCAAAACACTTTGAATAAAACCCCTGCTCCATTTTTTTCTAGTGCCACAACTCTCATCTCACTTTTCTAAATTCTATGATGTTAGCACAGACAGAATACAAAGGATCACATTAGCAAATCCCTACAAATCTAATGTCAATCAATTAAATAAAACGTACCTTCATTTTGTTAGAACAAGTACCCAAAAAATGAAAAAACAAAGTTGTACATAAGACTACTCTAAGCCCTGTAAACTATAGAATTTACAAAATTAGGTGTATAGATCTAGACAAAAGGCAAATTTGGAAATTATTCATTTTATAGAGGAATCACAAATCATATAGCAAAGATGGCCTATCAGATTTAAAGTAGATGGCAAACAGCAAACAAAAATGCAAGTCATGCACCTTTTGCAGATAGAGTAAAATACTAAAAAAGCCAAGGAAAGCCTGAAACTCCAGCTCTTAACTTTATGAAACCCATCTCCTCTCAGGCCTTTTGGGATCAAGTGCACACATTTAAAGGATGACTAAGTAGGTTTAGATGCTCTCTGTAAAAGATGGAACAAAGCTATCTCTCTTGAAGAGCCATCCCAGATGATCCCAGAACTGCAGGCCAGGTAACCTGCAGGTGTGTAATTCCAACAACCACTTCCCTCCTAGGATCCTGCCTGTCTCTTTACTAGATTGAGATCTTGCCAAAGTGCTGTAAGAGCCCTTGGCCTTTGTTTCCCTGTACCTTACAAAGAGCCCAACACCTAGTTGAAATTTACTCAAATTTTGCCAAAAAATGTAATCAAAAAGAAGGAAAGGGAAAATATCTATGACTTGCAGAACACTATGCTGATGCTGAAGATAAAGATACAAAGGAAGATCCACTTCTCTCCTTCAGGCAGTTTAGAAGCAACTAGAGCATTATGAGCCCACACAATTTATAGCAATGGAGATGATGAAACAACATGGGATGATAATGGAAAAAGAAAGGGATTTTGTTGCCAAAGCTGGTTAGACTCCTACTTCCGTTGCTCGCAAACTGGGTTACCTTGATAACCAACTAGTATTAGTCTAGCCTCTCATTATGATATCACACCTCTGTGTAGATTTCTGAATAACACCTATTTTATTAGGTAATTGTAATAATTAATAGGATAAAGTATGTTACAATGCCTAGCGTTCTCTGGCACTCACCAGGAACTCCATTTTGCTCCTGACCTGATTAAAAATTAAGGATCAGCCATAAAATGATTTATATGCTGATGACAAATATGTAATAGTTATATATGCTTGTGGGCCAAGACTGAGACCATGAAAAAATAAAATAAAAATTGTATGTGTAGAGAAGGGGATTAGAGGTGATTGGGCCTATTTTCACTAAAAGAAAAGAAATCTAAAAATTAGAGAATTCTTAAATTCTCCAAACCTGATTTTTTGGTACCTGGAATTGAAGCCAGAGGCACTTTGCCACTGAGCCATATTCCCAGGCATTTTAATTTTCTATCTTGAGACAGGGTCTCATTAAGTTGCTTAGAGTCTTACTAAAGTTACTGAGGCTGGCCTCAAACTTGTGATCTTCCTGCCTCAGCCTCCCAAACCACTGGGATTACAGCTATGCACCGCGGCCTTGGCTCCAAGCCTGGCTTTGCTTGTTACACAAACTCTGCTTCTTTTCTTTCTCTATGTGCCAAAGATCACCAGCGTTTCAAAAGCCCGTCAGACCAAGGAGACCTCAGCACCCTTGTTAAGAGTCAGTTTTGCACAGTTGAGAATTTACCCTCCAGGGAGGACCTCATCAACTTCCCCTTTTGCAGTGCTCTGGAGTCGACACCCTCTCAAGGACCAGGAAATAGCATAAATGTGGGAATTGGGCAGAGTGTAAGAAGGGGCAATGGTGGAAACTGGAACAAACCAGCTGTCCAGTCCAAACTTTTAAAACACAGTGCCAGCCAAACAGAATGCCTGCAGTTGGGGCTCTGACTCATCAGTCTGTGATCCTAGCGTGAATATTCTACAGACCCCAGCTGCCAGAGCAAACACTCTAGATTACAGACAAATCAGATCATGACTCTGCCTAAAGACTTCCTGTGGCTCCCAGAAAAATGCCAACTGAATATGCAGGCAAAAAAGGTGTCCACAGCTTCATGAGCTGTCCCTTGCCCTTCTGTCCCACAGAATCTCAAGCCTAGCCACGCTGACCCCCTTACAGAAATCCGAGCACATGCCCTTGCAGCTTTACACACCTTATTTAGCCTCACTGTCTTCATCAATAAACTCTTATCCATCCTTCAATATGAAGAATGATGTTCTGTTAGATCTGTAGTTCTCAGATTTTTGTTCTGAGGACCCCTGTACTCTCTTAAAAATGACTGAGAACTCCAAAGGTTTTTGTTATGAGGATTATATCTTTTGATATTTGCAGTGTTAATAAAGCTGTAAAGTTAAAAAAGTTTTGTTTACTCATTCATGAAAAACAATGTAAATTTATTAATTATGAAAACATAATCTTAATATTATAGCTAACATATTTGTGAAAATATTTTTCAAAAAAATATTTGTTAGGAAGAGTGGCATCGTTTTACATTTTTGCAAAGCCCTTTAGTATCTGACTTAGTAGAAGAAATCTGGATTCTCATAACTCCTCTGCATTCAGTCTGTTGGGGTATGTTATTCTGGTTCTAATATATGAGGAAAATCAAACTCACGGGTATGTAGTTGGAAACAGTAAACAAATGAGTGTTTTTTAGCCGGGCACGGTGGCATAAGCCTATAATCCCAGCACTTAGGGAGGCTGAGACAGGAGAATTGCGAGTTCAAAGCCAGCCTCAGCACCGGCGAGGCACTAAGCAACTCAGTGAGAGACCCTGTCTCTACATAAAAAAAAAAAAAAA
>PVHX01001198.1:60190-161972 GCA_004024805.1 Geosciurus inauris | reverse complement strand
TTTATAAAATCTGAAAGAGTGACTAGAATAGGAATTGGATTAAGCCAGAAATACATGTTCAAGTGTACAAGGGAAAACTTTTCTATCCAGTTTTGTTTTCAGATCTACAAAAGAGAGAAACCTGAAGAAGAAGATTGTTTCTTAGTCCTTCAAAAGGGTGTTTCTTAAAGTTCAGTTGCATTGTGAAAGTTGAACAATTTCACTGGAATTTATATGCTAAAATCCATTATCTATCAAGTACTCAGAATGGATATTTTACTCACCCCTGACTTTGTACAATCCACACTGATCATTTGGAAAACGTTGGTTCACTAAGTTATGTGGGTTTTCCAAATGTTTACACATTTCATTATACAACATCAAAACATTGCTTTTGTTAATAGCATCACCAGTCTCACCAAAAATGTCTTTATTTGGGGAGATGTCAAGCTCATGATAAGAAATACATTTTTCTAAAATTTTAATTTTTGCTTGAAACCTAAAATTTTATCATTGGCAACAAATACTCAGTTTTTGTAGTGATGGGCCCATCTTATTCATTTGCAGAAAAATATGTCAAATATCCAACTCTGAAAAAGCATAATTTGTCTATCAGTTGTTCTTTCAGGTAAAATTGGTGTTTTGTGAAAAGACAGCTAGTGTAGCTCAGAACTTGAATAACCATACAGTGCTTTACCTTGAGGTAATCATCATATTTAAAGAAGTGTTTTCTGTGTATTTCCTGGGTGTATCAGTCAGTTGTGTGTTACTCTAATGCAACACCTAGTGGCAGGTTACTTTACAAAGAAAAAGCACTCACAGTTCTGGAGATACAAAGTCCAAGATCAGATTGAGGGGAAAGGCACTGGTTTGGCTTCGTAGTGCTTAACAGGCAGATAGTGTCATAATGAAAGGAACATGTGTGGGAGGAAGAGATCACATCTCAAAACAGGAAGACAGAGAGAAAGTCAGGGGTCAGACTCGGGCTTTTATAACAACTCACACTTTCACCAGAACTCACTTGAGGAGACCAGCATTCCCATCTGAGAACAAAGCCCTCAGTGACCTAAGGACCTTCCACCTGGCCCTACCACCTCTCACATTGCCACCCTGAGGCCCAAAATTCCATACACCAACCCTTGGGAGATAAACCACATCCAAACCATAGCACCAGGTCACCACACAGCATATTTAAAAGACATGTATTCAAGGATCGAGATTTTAAAAAATTAGTATTTTTTACTGCTTCATCAAGGAAATTTTTAAGAGCACCTGGAATTTTAAATGTTCTTGCAAGTGCACTGTGGTGAAGAACACAAAGATCATATGTATCAGTAGTGCCATGACTTGATTCGTGCTAAGGCTTCAGTTTTACCCACCAGTGCATTTGTGCCATCAGTGCAAGTATCAGCACAAAGAAAAAAGGTAAACAGCGTCTTAGCATAAGGTGAGAGTCGTGTTTCACAAGCCCACTTTGAACACTACTACTCTGGACTGCAAGTAACATGAAGACAAAGCCTATGTCCAGGGGTGTGCAAGGGCCAGCTCTTTCTGGATCATAGAGTTAATTATTTTTTTTTCAGGAATTTTTGCAAGGTGGTTGACATCACATTGGCTGTTTAATATCAGCCAAGGTAGGAGTGTTTACTCTACAGAAATCAGCAGGCACCACAAGTCAGGGTCTTTCTTTTTATCCTCCTAGAGAGCTAATTGTTAAACATCTACCAACACAGCACAGTCTAGGTCTTTACTTCTTTCTGAGTCAACCTCTTCCATTTTGCCTGACACATCTAGGCATTTAATAAATATTTGTTAAATAAATAAGAGTAAATGAACATGTCAATCTATTGATGCTCCTTCCTTCAGGAGACTTTCCCAGGCTCTTCAGGCAGAGTCAAACCTTTCTTTTAGGTGTTCCTACTATTTGACATTCTAATACTGAGTTGTAATTTATTTTACAAGTTAGTTTCCCGTACCAATATGAGAACATCTTGAGTGACTTTTTTTTTTTTTTTTGCAGAGGAAATATTGCGTAATAGTCCAACACATACCTGGGTGTTAAATTGCGTGAGTTCTAATCTCAGTTTTGCTACATGCCAACTAATGGGATATCTTGGACATTAGTGACTCCATTTTGGTTCTGGAACTACATCTTGGCCTGGGGCCGAGACTTATGAGCTGCCAAGAAAAAGAAACTTGGGATGCCCTGTTCATGCCCCACACCGAATCCCTAAATACAGGAATCTGTTGTTACCTGACCACCTGCACCCAAGGTCAACTCTAGCTTACCA
This sequence comes from Geosciurus inauris, assembly GCA_004024805.1. Classification (NCBI taxonomy): domain Eukaryota; kingdom Metazoa; phylum Chordata; class Mammalia; order Rodentia; family Sciuridae; genus Geosciurus; species Geosciurus inauris. Next base: position 159,702 of record PVHX01001198.1, on the reverse strand, counting down.
CTCTACTGGGCAGCCTGGCAGGCTTTACCTGTCAATAAATTTTACTTTCTATACATGGGACTCTGTCTCAGGAGATTTCTTTGAGTGTTCTGTCCTAACACTGACTGTAACACCTGGGGCAACTCATTTCTTCTGTTTAGGCTTTACAACCAGAACAGAAATCATTACTTCTCTCTTCTAGGGATTATTGGGAGAATTAAACTGGCTAACACATGTCTATCAATGAGAACAGCAAATGCTCAATAAATGTTTACTTCTATGTTATCCATTTCTTCCCAGGGTAAGGGCATAAAGTAGATGTTCATGAATTATTGGGTGATTGAAGCCCCTATTTTAAGACTTATACTAGTTGTTCTTGGAGACATGAGAATAAGTTTAGGTTGTAATTCTAATCCCAAGATACTTTACAGACAGACACGCATAAAAATAATAATGGGAAAGGAGCAAAGTAGAAAACTCCACAAGAAGGTAATGTATTTTCAAGGTAAGACTAATGGAAAAGAAAAATGAAAGCAGTCAATTGGTTGGCATGAGGAAATGGGCAAAACAATTTTCAGAAACAGATGTTATTAGTAATAATTGCTCAATATTTCTGCTCTGTCATTTGAAGGACAGAGGAAAGGTGAGTGTGCTCTGGGTGCCAGAATAAGGAATTTTAATGTGAGTTAGCTATAATGTATTACATTTTACTGAGATTTGAATGAACTATTCCTCAAAATATTTGCAGGATTATCAGAAAGTCACCTCTGTGAATTTGTTTCAGTTTCTTCACTTGTAAAACGGAAATCAGGATAGTACCTGCTACACAGGCTTTTATATATGCTAAATAACACATTGTTTGTAAGTCTAGTGCAAAGGAAATATTTTATCAATGTTAACTATTATTTGTTCAAATTATTCTCTGCTTACTATCTAACTTCTGATTACTATTTTGCCTTCGCAGGTACTCTGATGACTAGGTACTCTGATGACTGCACTAATATTAGTATCCTTGTCACTGGAAAGTTCTGTGGGTGGTGTTACAGTGTAGTTTTTTTTTTTTTTTTTTTTTTTGGTACTGGAGATTGAACTCGGGGGCACTCAACCGCTGAGCCACATCCCCAGCCCTATTTTGTGTTTTATGTACAGAGTCTCACGGAGTTGCTTAGCGCCTCTCAGTTGCTGAGATTGGCTTTGAACTCGCGATTCTCCTGTCTCAGCCTCCCTAAGTGCTGGGATTACAGGCTTGCGCCACCGCGCCTGGCTACATCTCTTCTGCTGCTCATTCCACAGGGTTATTGGCTCTAGGCAGGAAACCAAGTAACTGCCTCAGGCCATGAGGGAGGAAAAAAAAAAAAAAAGAAGAAGAAGAAGAGGAAGAGGGGCTAGGGGGCTCTTCCCAGATAAGGTTTGCCTGATGGAGGTTGCGAAGGCAGATGGAAGCAGTGAATGATGTTAGCTCGAATGCCTTCTCACTGCTCCACAGCAGTTTCTCAGGCCCTTCCCCTTGTAAGGAGAGAGAAAAGCCCCTACTGTGAGGTCGTGCTCATGTTGCTGTGTATGCCTAAACACCCAATGGCCGGATTTATTAACTTCATATCTTTTAGCGAGGAGTTCATGTCAGACCTACCACAGGCCTGAAGATGGCTCCTGCTGGGCCCCCAGGAGGAGGACAAATGGTTGAGCTAAGAGTGCAAGCGCAGCATGAATAGGCCTAAATTAGGCCAGGCCTAATAACCCGTTTACTAACACCTGTATTAGTCCTCTATCGCTAGGGGTGAACTGCTGTCTGACAAGCCATAATCCCATAAGCTGTTCATTTGCATATCCCTCATTAGCTGATGGAAACTTGAAGAAGGCAGGTTTCTGCAGCTGGTGGGCCCATTCCTTCACACCGCCTGCCTGGGTGGCTTTGGGAATGAAGTCATGTGGGTGGATGTGAGGTTTATATGTATGGAAGGGATTAAGAGTATTAGAGTTTGTGTGAGCTGATGTTGCCACATTCACACTACTGGAGCCCAGTAATTGAATGGGAGGAGAAATGGCAGACCCATTAGTTTTGTCTGTTTACTCAGGAGCAGGGTGCTAGAGATTCAATTTTGCTTTCTTTGGCTCCCTCGCCTTTGTAAAGCAAGCCTGCTTTGTCTCTTCTGGCCCTGAGCACCTCCAAACACCAGCCTGGCTAAGACAGCCGATTCAGCCACAAAGAAGGGACGTAGATGACTAGGGGCCCCAGGAGGAGAAAATACAGCCCCGACTCAAGTAGTACTTGAAGGCTACCCTATCCCGCCCGGCCCAATCATGGGATAGAGAGCAAGAGATAATTGAAATTTATAAACACTTCTGGGGGCTTTTTTTTTTTTTTAATTATTTTATTAGTTTTCCACGTTTGGGATTAACAATCCTCAGCATCAAATGCACCGCAGGTTCCTTATTTGGGAAATGAATGGTTAGACATTTCGGAGACTTAACAAAGCAATTGTTGTATTTGCTGGGTTTGCATAATTTTAATAGACAAAAAATAACACGAAGACAAAATCCATTTCCTGTGCTGTTTGTACAGCTGGAGACGGAGCTCCTGGTGCTTGATGATGTAAGAGATGCACCATTGTCTCGCCCCTCACCTTCACAATGCAGCCCCGCTAATGTCGTTAACAAAACTGGACTGGGCAATTCTGAAAACTTTGAAGCTGAACATTGTCTCCAAAGTGTGTGAGGCGCCACAGACCAGGCCATGTTTATTCATCAGCAGTACTGGAGTTTGCAAAGCCCGGAGATGAGGATTCGCAATAGAGAAGAGTGGAAGAGAATGGGGCCTGATCACAAGGCCAGGGCTTGAAGCCAGAGCATATAGAGGGGAAATGCAGATCAGGGAATTTGAGTTTTCTTCTGTAAAAATACCAGGGAAGCAATGCTAACTACTTCACCTCACTTAGGTTCCGTGAAGTTATATTTTATATTTTGTTTGCTTTATTAAAAGTCCTCCTCTGAATAAATTTCTGATGTAAAACTGTCAAGTACTTTTATAACTTATTGACATATCCCATTTGAATTTGGTTTAGGCTTTTAAGTGTCTTTTAGTGTAGGAACAAATCAAAACATCCACCAAAAGTAGAAAGAGAAACAGCAATGCCAATGGTAAAAGGTTTTCCACAGTAAAATCAAGATGAAATCTTTCAAAACAAAACAACATGAGCCAGAATACCAAAAATAAAGTAAAATAAAATCACCATGTGATAACCCTGCATAGTACATTTATGTGTGTTTTACCAAGCAAGTAAAGAAACTTTCCTATTTCTATGTCCCTCTTTTGTTTTCTTTCTTTCTTTTTGAAGATGTGGTCTTTATATGTTGCCTCAAACTCCTGGGCTCAAGTGATCCTCCTGCCTCAGCCTCCTGAGTAGCTGGGACAACAGGTGTGTACCACCATGCCCAGCTTTGTTTTGATTATTATCATTAGTTTCTCTGCTTCTTTTAATGTTGTTAATAAGAGCGATGGAATCATCTGTGCTCGGTACTTAATTTAGCTAACATTTTTCAGCTCATTCCCTGCTGGGCTGGGCTGTGCTTAAGCTGGGGTTAGAAAGAGGCCCATCTAACAAAGCATGCAAGATTTCAGTCACAACCTGCTGTTACCAGTGTGCCTGAAAGGAAATCTGGTTAGAATGATAGGAAAAAAGGAGAAAGTCTTATCCTGGCTCATATAATGATTCTTGGAGCCAAAATTCATAGAATCTCAACAATAGAATAAACTCTAGAGGTCTTCAAATCCAACCAACACTCTGATTTACCTTTTAGCAAAAAGTTCAGTATGCAGCTGTTTTAGTCAGGCTTTTTGCCACTGTGAGTAAAAGACCCTACAAGAACAATTTTAGAAGAGGAAAAGTTTATTTGGGGGCCCACAGTTTCAGAGGTCTCAGTCCATAGATAGCTGTTTTTATTCCTTAGGGCTTGAGGTGAGGAAGAATCTCATGGTGGAATAGTTGTGGTGGAGAGAAACAGCTCACATGATGATCAGAAGCAGAGAGAGCTCTGCTCAACAAAGACAAAAAATATTCCCCAAAGGCGCGCTCCCAGGGACCCCACCTCTTCCAGCCACACCCTAATCTGCCTTCAGTTACCACTCATTTAATCCCTATCAGGAGATTCATTCACTGACTGTGTCAAATGTCTCATAACACAATGATTTCATCTCTAAATCTTCTTGCATTTTCTCATGGATAAACTTTTGGGGGATGCATATCTAAACCACAACACCTATTTATCTGTTCTAAACATTTGTGTCTGCTTATGTTTTTAAACTCTTGCAATCCTGATCTACAAGCTAAACTTTCAGCCACTTTGTATTCCTTTCAAGCTTATTTGCATAATATATTCTTCATGAGTGTTATGGGTTGGATCTGGAATGTCCCCAAAAGGCTCATGTGTTGAAAGCTTGGTCCCCAATTCAGTAACGTTCAGAGGTGGGGCTTTGGAGAAGTGATTGGACAAGAGGGCTCTGACCTCAGCAGTAGATTAATTGATGGGTTCATAGCTGATGGCATTATTGGGAGGTAGTGGAAACTGTAGGAGATGGGACCTAGTTGGAGGAAGGAGGTCATTGTGGGCATACCCTAGAAGAGCATTTCTTTCTTTCTTTCTTTCTTTCTTTTTTTAAATATTTTTTTTTTAGTTGTAGATGGCCACAATGTCTTTATTTTATTGCTTTGTACGTGGTGCTGAGGATCGAACCCAGGGCCTCACGCATGCAAGGCAAGCGCTCTACCGCTGAGCCACAATCCCAGCCCCCATTTCTTTCTTTTTTTAAAAATTTTTTGGTTGTTCATGGGCTTTTATTTTTATTTATTTATATGTGGTGCTAAGAATTGAACCCAGTGCCTCACACATGCTAGGCAAGCACTCTACCACTGAGCCACAACCCCAGCCCCTAGAAGAGCATGTCCCCAGCTCCTTCTTCCCACTTTCTTTGTGTTTTCCAGCTGCCATAAGCTGAGCAGTTTGTCTTCACCACACACTTCCCTCGTGATGTTCTGCCTCAGCACAGGCTCAGGAACAATGGAGCCACCTGACAATAGTGTGAAACCATGAGCCAAAGTAAATTTTTCCTCCTTTAAGTTGACTTTCTCAGGCATTTGGGAAAGTTAACTATTTTTCTCATAGTTAACTAATTCCTCATATGTCACAGCAATGAAAAGATAACAATGAAGAAGGATTTTCACATTTTTGAGTACCTAATAATCATTCTCATTTATAGATAATGAAACTGAGGTTCAAGAAAGTTAAGCAGCCTACCCAAGGACACCTAGCCACTAAGCAGATCTACCCTCTGATATGATTTCTTACTACATATCAAGTTTAAGACAACATATCAGTTTAAAACAACTATCACTTTATCATTTTCCATGTTTCTGTGGTTTGACTGGGAGGTTATGCTCTTCTGGGCTGGCTTGACTGGAGTGATTATCTGGGATGGCTTCATTTGCAGGCCTGAGTCTCAGCTGATGGCTAGGACAGCTGAACCTCTCTCCATGTCATTCTCTAGAAGGTGAATGCAGACTTGCTCATATGGAGGCAGCCTTTCAAGAAAGTGAGAGAAGAAGATGCAAGTCCTGGCTCAGAACGCATAGTTACTTCCCCTGCATTCTAATGATCAAAGCAAGTTACAAGGTTCTTCCAAGCTCAAGATTCTGCCTCTTGATAGGAAGAGGTGTGAAAAAATTTGGGCCATTTGCAATGGAAGATACTATTTATGGTTTGTGCTTTTACCTCTAGAGCCAAACAGTCTATGTTGAAAACTTTGTTAGTTGTTAATTGTAATGCTTTAGGAAAGTAAATTAATTCCTTCCAGTATTTGTTTCCTCATCTGTAAAATGAAGATACAAATGATACCCTCCTCAAAGAGAGGTTATGAGGATGGAGTGAGTGGATATATGTAAAGCATTTAGAATATTGCCTGCACAGTCTGTGCAATGAGTTCGTGACTGTTGTTATTGTTCTTAACTCATATGTTGACCTGCCTACCTTAATGCTATGATTATCCTAAATAGTACAGTACGTACTAAGTGTGCTAAGATCAGGGGACACAAAGGAGGTGGGAAAGATGTAATATTTTTTTATCACTATGTAAGTGTCATGCTAGGTGCTTTGAATTAAGTATTTCACTAAGTCCTTATAAAAATGAGTGGGAGATATTCTCATGGTTACAGATAAACTAAGATGAATCCGATATGGTCTCTTTCCTCAAAAAGCTCATGCTTGAGTGTGGAAAACAATACAGAAAATTCTAGATGTTTGGTTATTTCACAATATTCTCATATATATTGCTAAGTTGCTAGAGCTCCATAGAGCTTTTGTCACTCCCATTAAGCAGCTGAAGACACTGCTGTGCACAGAAGTTAAGCATCGGGGGTCAACAGTCAGTGCAGCGAAGAGCCTAGACTAGGACTGATGTCTTCAGGCTCTCCACTCTACACATTTACATGATGTTCCCATATCTCCCATATGTAAGTAAGCATTTTTCACATAAGGAGGAAAAGAATCCACAGAGATTACAAAGGAAAACAATCAGATGAAGGCAGAGGAGCCTTAAGAAGCCCAAGGTGGTGGCCCCTGGTGCCGTCCACACCTCGTCATAACACTTCCATTAGTTTGCTAAAAGCATTTGGGATTTGCTATTCCTGTGGAGCTAATAAAGCAGCACTAATGTACCATGGCCTTCTCAAGACTAGAGTTGTAGGCCAGTTCATGGCCAGCTTGATGAGTAATCAGCTCACAGATGCACAGCTTAAATCAAAGACTAGGATGGTCACTATGGAACGGTTTTAGAAAAGCTGGAGATCCCCTACTTAATTCAGGATTGTCATAGCTGCCAGTCAAGGTGGAATTAACACTTATGGACACCTTTGTGTAATATAAGGGGCCCAGTTTCAGTCTCCAGAAAGAGCAGGGTTTGGAGGCAGACTTGAATTTTTATCCTGGTAAACTTGACACTCATGGGTTACCACAGCCAAGTCCTTCATCCTGTGAATCTTTGTTTCCTGAAAAGTAATACTAGCAGCTCCCTCATATGATTATCATGCTAAGTGAAATAAGCCAAAAAACCAAAAAGCTGAATGTTCTTTCTGATATGTGCAGGCTGACACATAGTAAGGGAGGGAGACTAGAAGTTCTTTGGATTAGACAAAGGGTAATGAAGGGAAGGGTCGGGGGAAAGGAATAGGAAAGGCAGTAGAATGAATCAGACAGAACTTTCCTATGTCCATATATGAATACACAACCAGTGTAACTCCACATCATGTACAACCATAAGAATGGGAAGTTATACTCCATGTATGTCCAATATGTCAAAATGCACTCTTATCATATACACCTAAAAAGAACAAATACAAAAAATGACTATTGTGAGGATCATATGAGATCCTACACATAAGGTACTGGCACAGAACCTGGTGTGCAGTAAACTCTTCTAATTGGAGAAGGATGAATGGAAGGAAGAGATGTTGCAATGAGGAACGCAGGCATGGCCCAATCCTGCCTTGTAATCATCCCTCCTTATGAGGGACCTGAACACATGAGACAATAGCAGATGGAAATCCAAGGCCCACTTTGGCATTTAGCTGCTTGTGCACCCTTGCCATAAGTTTTGGAAAAGCTGTGGTGGAGCACATAGTTTTAGCTGAAGAACTAAGCAGACCCTTCACATCCTTCTCTCACAACTAAATTCTGGACTTGCCTACCTTCTGCTGGGTTCATGAAGGAAGGAGGTCAAAGAAAAGAAGATAGACAAGTTGGCCAGGTTCAGGGTAGGACTGGGCAAGAGAAGAAAAGGAAGGGGAGGATAGAGGAAGAAGAGAAGGAAGAATTAGGTAGAAAAGATTTAGGAGGAGGAAGAGGAGAAAGCAGGGATGGGGGGAAGAGAAGAAGAAAGGGAGGAGGAGAGAGACACAGGAGAGAGATTGTTTGGTCCAGTTTGATGTGCCAGGCCCTTTCTAGGTCTGTTCATTGCTCAGAGGTAGGAAGAAATGACAGAGGTTTTCTAACACAGCATCACTGCCTACAGGTAACTTTGACCCACTCAGTGTTTTGTAGTCTTGTTATTCAGATTAGCAGTTCTTCCCTTGACAAGGGTTATGGAAGAAGGTACAAGCGGAGGAATCCCAGCAGGGAGACAATGGTGAAGACTCACATCCCCTATGGTACTTAATATACCATCAATGACTTAATATTGTCATTGTTTTTGTTATATGACTCTGCCTCAGTATTCTATTTGTGATAAGGAAATAGAATAATGAGGACTGTGGTTCCTTTCAGTTTTGAATTAATAATAGCAATGACTCAAGAAAACTATAGGTCAATAAAAATATATCAATAAAAATGCATTGTTTGCTACTAGCTAATTGAGTATATGGCATAAAAGTAGAACATAAAGAGAAAGTCATACTTGGGAAAATTCCTTAACCCTGCGAGTCTCCATTTCCCCATGTGTAAATAAGAAGTAACAATAACTAACTTCCAAATATGGAAGAACTAATGAGCTGACGTAAAATAAAGTTTTGTATGTGGTCAAGTTTCAAGAAATGGTTATTACTATTACCAAATATATGATATAAGTTTCCTTCACTCATTCTAATGTTTATTATGCTATTTGACATACTCCTGTATTTTCATCTTTATATTCCTTCTTCCTCATCCCTACCTCCTACCACTACCTGTTTCCACTGGGCCATGTCTAGGTGGAGCATTGTAAAAGAAATAGCACTGATTTGGATTTAGAAAGAACTAGAACTGTACATAGCACAACAGTTCTCAGGAGTTGTGACTAGTAACAAATCGTCAACTTTCTCTGAATTACTTCCACAACTAGACAATAACTGCATAGCAAAATTTCTAATTGCTGACCCCAGCATCCATTTCCTTCCCTTTTATCTGGTCTATTGCTGTCCAGTTAGAAGACTTCATTATTCAGCTAGTTGTGGCCACCCAACTAAATTTGAATCAGTGAGATGCAATGGAAGATTTTTGTGGCCTTCCCTGAATCCTTCTCTATTTCTTGGAGAAAAGGTGTGATGGCTAGAGCTTTCCAAACTTCTTATTCCCAGGGGATAATTGAACAGGATACCGGAAGAAGCCTAAAACCCTGGGAAGTGGGACTCCCATACCAGCCCAGTAATTACTACCCCTGAACATCTCTTTTGAATGATTTAAAATAATCAACTTTGTTTAAATTATACTTATTTTGAGTTTTCATCACATGGAGCCAACCCTAAATAAGATAATGAATGCTACAGTGCTTGGCCTATTATGGGCAGTCAATCATTTTAGTTTCTTTCTCTCTTCTCATCAAATCCATTTTCCTTGCTTTAGTCAAAGAAACTTTCTTAAATCCCAATATTAAACAAAAAATTTCAAAGATGTGTGCATTTTACCTCCATTTCCAAGTCCTGGGTAGGGGTATGATGAAAGTCAGATGAAATAGTCCTACAAAAGTGCTCTGTACATTGCAAAGCTCTATCTAAAGAGGAGGCCTAGTAGCTCTGTTCACCATGGTTACACACGCTCTGGCCATCTTGTTCCTGCTCTCTTCTCTTGCTCATCTGAAGCCCTGTTTCTGCAGAGCTTATTTTCCAGCTGCACCAAACTGAACACTTCATATACATATCTCAGACTTCTCTACTAATGACCATGAAGAATAAGCACAAACCTTAGAAATATCTGGGGATAGAATCTGAAGTCGACTTATGGAAAAGCCCCAAATATCTTAGGAGTATTAGATTTTATCTCAAAATATTATTTTGAATTTTCATTCTCCTCCACTATATTCTCCTGTTCACATGAATCAAACTTTATTGTTTGGATCATTCGCCCATGACTAGCATGTAGCTTTGAAAATGCCCTAGATCCAAGTCCAGGAAAGAAGGCCAAATCTGTTGCATCTCTGTGTTTCTATGCTATTTCTTCAGCTAGAAATGTCTTTCCTTGAATTTTTTCCTTCTAGCCTTTTCCATAAAAATATTCTTGGCTCCTTCAAGCAACCTTAGTTATTCTCCAGCATTTCATATCCCTCTTCTACCTTAGTTAAAAGATTACATCTGATTGGTTTTGAGATGGGAGGTGTTGAAGGGAAATGGGTTGTCCCTCATTAGTGAGCAATATCTTCCAGAAAAATTATTACAATTTTGTACCATTATCATTAATAGAACCACCATACCCTCGTGTCCCTTAGGACCTACCTCTATATCTAAAAGATTAGGTGGAATGAATAAATGAATGAATGTCCAATAAATGAATGTCCCTTATCACATCAAAAGAAAGAGGCAGTTTTGTGGACCTTAGACCTCAGATTTCACCCATGTGCACAGTCTAATTTGGCCTGGGGTGATGCCAACAGTGAGTGACCTCCTTCACATATGTGGCTAACTACACTTCTAAACTGAGTCCTGGACCCTTCTCCAAGTACAATGGAAAGATAAAGGCAACCACCTCCAACTCAAGTGAGCCCAGCCAGCAAAATCCACTGCCAATGTCCCAGTGGTCTCCGAAATGTCAATACCATGAAGGTTGACGCTAAGCTCCCCACACCCCCACATTATCAAATGCTCCTTTGCTTCATGTTTTGTCTAGTCTGTCAGCACCATTTACTGCTGAGCAGGTCCCTTATCTTTATTGATCACTTAATTTATCTTTTCTTAACTTCCCTTGCACCGTCTGGTGCCGTGTGTCCGTCTGTTGAGGCTGTCATGACTGGTTTGCTCTTGAAATAATAGGGGCAGCAGGTGGTGTGACTAAGTCGACCCTGCGCAGAATGGGGGCCCCGTTCCCTGTCCCTGTCTCAACCTGCCAGTGTGTCTACACCCTCCCAGCTGTTCCACATTAAAGCAGTCAACTGTGACTTTACAGTCCGAGTTTTACACAACTGTTTTACAAACCGGGAAGAAGGTCTTTTGTCACAAATCCTTTGTCAGGCGGTAGAATGGGGAAAGAGAGCCAGTTCCAAGACTTGGTGCATTTTAATGAATATGCAGAGAGACACACATCCCTTCCCTTGGTAAAGGGAGCGTGGGCTGGGGTGGGAGACTGGCTGGCAGGGGAGAAAGCAGGCTGACTCCTGGCTCTTGGAACGATTCGGTAAGAGGAGCAATGGCTCTGTCAACACTAGATTCTGCTTCAGACAGACCCTCCACTCCACGACAGCCTTCATTCCTCTTGTAAAGCAAACATAAGGGCAGTTAGATAGAGCCTATGCCCTGGGGTCAGTACTATGGGGCAGTTATGCAATTGGGAAAATAGCAAGAAAAGTATGCCTTGGGGACTCAAATCAAGTGCTTTTATGACTTTGGCCTTGTAATCACACGTGAGTCCAGACTTTGGAATCAGACAGACCTAGGCTCCCAAGTTAAATGCCTTTGACCTAAGTTAATATTCCCAATATATTATCTTGAAACTCCTATTTCTTAAAACAGGAATCTTTGATATGACAGCTATCCTTATCAACTAGAAGTTAACTAAAAAAAACATAAATAAAACTACCCCCCCTACACACATACACATACACACACACACACACACACATACACACACACACACAGTCCTATGCTTGCTTTTAAGCTAAAAGCCAAAGGGGGAATATTTAAATTTAGCATTGTGGAAAGAATCCACTAGAATTAGAGTCAAAAAGCCATCCATGTTTGTATACTAACCAGCTGGTTCAGATTAGGTGTGTCACTTAAGCATCCTGAGCCCAAGAAATTGTAGTAAATGTGTTTCATCTCTAAGGTGTGTGAATTGGGGGAGGAGATGGCAATGGAGAGGGCCATATTGAGAGTCCATTGTTTCTTTTTCTCTTTTTTCATATAGGTGCATGGAATGAAAATTCCTACTTTCTTCCAGACATTAGAAAGTTATCTTTAGCTCTTCTTCACCCTGTCTCCTTCCTTAGGTGGAAGAGGGCTAGAACCAGACTCTTCAGAGCTACTTTTCTCTTTTGGTGGTGTGGGGTACTAAAGCTTGCAGCTTCTGCTGGGCCGGTTTTCTCTCTTTGAGTGGCTGGCCAAGAGGTCGCAGATCTGATATTCTCCCTCTGCCCTCACTTCTTCATCCATGTGGTGAGGAAACCTGGGTCAGAAACCAGGTCCCATCTTCTAAAGCAGGGATATTAAAAATGTGACCTACTGATCAAAATGTTTCTTAGTGATCCAAGTAATACAGACTCTGTCAGAAAGCATTTAGACATCTGTCAATCCAACCTAAACTAGATAAATTAACAAGCATGAGGCAAGCTCATTGTTCACGTTAAATGCTAGAGCTTTATTGACCTTGTATCCTAAAACTTGGCTAAACTCATGACTTTTTCTAGCATTTTTATAGGTTCATTGGGATTTTCCATGTATTATCTTCAAATGAAGACAATTTTATTTCTCTTTTCAATTTCAAGTTTTTATTCATATTATAGGTAGCATAAAGGAAAATGTATACAATTAGATGTTTATATTAGAAAAAGTAAGCCCTTTAATCAATAATCTAAGATTCTACCTTAAGAAACTAAAGACAAATAAAATTAAAATCAAAGTAAGCAAAAGGAAAGAAATACTAACAGAAAATAATAAAACTTATTTTATTTTATTATTTTATTAAATATAGAAAATAAAGATAAAATCATTGAAATTAAGATATGGTTCTTGAAAAGATCAATAAAATTAATAATCTATATAAGCTGATTCAGGGGACAAAAGAGAGAGAAAGGGAACAAAAAGTACTAATGTCATGAATGGAAGAGAGGGCATCAATATAGATCTTGAAAAAATCAAAAGGATGATAAGATAATGTATCTTTATGCCAATGAATTCAATAAATTAGGTAGATGGACAAATTTATTGAAAGACACACACACTCAAGAAAAAATATAATGTGAATTGCCCTTCAAATTTTCTTGGTTTCTTTCTTTTTCAGTAGTGGAGACTGACCCCAGGGGCATTTTAACACTGAGCTATATCCCTTGTCCTTTTTAGCTTTCATTCTGAGATAGGGTCTTGCTAAGTTTCCCTGGCTGGCCTTGAACTTAAGATCGTACTGCCTCAGCATTCTGAGTAGCTGGGATTTCAGGCATGAGCCTCTGCATCTGGCTGCCCTCAATTTGTTTTAAAGTATTCGACTAATTACTAGAAATTCCACCACCACTCCCGTTTCTCCCCCCGGCCCCCAAAAGCCCTACTTCATGCCCAGATAAGTTCATTGGTGACTTCTATGAAACATTTAAATAAGAAATAATACCAATTTTAAATAAACTTTCAGAAGATAGAAGAGGAGGAAGTATCTCCCAAGCCATTTTTATGAGGTCAGCATTCCCTTAAAAGCAACGCCAGAGATAGGCATTGCAAGAAAAGAAAGCAACAGATTAATTAATGTCCTTCTTGAATGCTAACACAAAATCATAAACACAATTTTATCAAATTGAATTTATCAATAAATAAAAGTTAATATATCATGGTCAAATAGAGTTTATCCCAGAAAGGCAAAGTTGATTTAACATTTGACAATCAATATACACAATCATTCAATGGACCAAAAACAAACAAACAAACAAATTATATATATATACATACACACACAAGTATGGTATATACAATTTTCAGCAATCTAGGGGTAGATAAAAACTTCCTTAACCTTATAAAGAGATCTATGCAAATCTACATTCACATCTTACTTCATGATAAAAGGCTGAATGCTTTCCCCCTTAAAATCAAGAAGGTAAGGATGTTTCTTCCCACTACTCTTATTCAATATTGTAGTGAAGATTATAGCCAATGCAATAAGACCAGAAAAACGAATAAAAAACTTAAAATTGAAAAAGGAGAAATAAAATTGCCTTTATTTGAAGATAATATATGGAAAATCCCAATGAACCTATTAAAATGCTACTAAAAGTCATGAGTTTAGCAAGGTTTCAGGATACAAAGTCAATATACCAAAATCAATTATACTGCTGTAGACTAGCAATAAATAATCAGAAATTCAAAATAACTTAAAAATGCTATTTATGAAAACTTCCAAAACCATGATATGTTTTGGGATAAACCCAACTAAATATGTGAAAGATTTGTATGACAAAAGTTAAAAAACACTTGTGGGATAAATTAAAGCATACCTAAATAAATAGCAAGATATAATATATAAATGGAACATAAGACTTAATATTAGGAATATGTCAATTATAGATTAAATCAATTCTATTCAAAGTTCTGGCAAGATATTTTGCAGAAATCAAAAGCTTATGGAAAATCAAAGACCTAAAATAATCAAAACGATATTGAAAAAGAACACCAATTGATTTCAAGGCTTACTCTAATGCTACACTAATAAAGACAGTGTGGAATCAGTATAAAGATACACATATGGATAAATGGAACAGAATATAGGTTCCACAAGTGTGTCCACAGATATATTCAATCAATTTTTTACAAAGGTGTCTAGATAATTCTATAGATAAAATGTATTTTTTGGCACTTGAAAAATTGAACATTCATATGCAAAAGAAAGGAATGAACAAAGGAAAGAAGGAAGGAAGGAAGGGTGAGAGGGAGGAAGGAAGGAGGAAGAAATTGTAATTGTCATTTGCAACATATGCAGAAGTTAACTTGAATTGGGGTTTTGACCAAAACATGAAGCCCAAAACTATAAAGCTTCTAGAATAAACCATTAGAGATAATCTTAGTGATATTGGATTAGACAAATATTTCATAGGTAAAACATAAAGTTTGAACCATAAAAACTTGATAAATTGGACTTAAAATTTAAAATTTTGCTCTCTAAAAGACATTATTGGGAAAATAAAAAGTCAAACCACAGAATGAGAGGAAATAGCTGCAAATATAATATTTGATAAAGGACTTGTATCCAGAGTGTATGAAGAACTCTTTAAAAAAAACTTGTTTTATTTATTTATTTTTATGTGGTGCTGAGGATCAAATCCAGTGCCTCACACATGGTAGGCAAGCACTCTAACACAGAGCTACAACCCCAGCCCTTTATAGTTCTTTATAGAACTCCTACAACTCAATAATTGGAAAAAATTTGAAAAGATACTTTACAAAGAAAATATCTGAGTGATCAATAAACACTTGCAAACATACTACCAATTTTATCCCTGGGGAAATACAATTTAAAACCACAAAAAGATATGACTACATATTTGTTAGAATAGCTAAAAGGAAAAAAAAAGTAAAACTGATAATTCCAAGTACTAAAGAAGAGAACAATTAGAACTCTCATATAGTGTTTGTGAAAATGTAAAGTAATGCAGCCATTTTGCAAAATAGTTTGACAGTTCCTTACAGAGTTAAAAGTATACTTACTAGATGACCTACCAATTCTATTCCTAGATATATACCTAAGAAGAATGAAGATATATGCACACAGTAAATTTTTATAGCAACTTTACTCATAATCACCTCAAAGTGAAAGTAATCCAAATGTCCCTTAATTGGTGAATGGATAAATGAATTTTGAAGTATCCATACAATTAAATATCACTGAATAATGACACAGAATGAACTACAGATACATGTAATAGCATGAATGACTCTCAAAAGCATATGTTAAGTCAAAGAAGACATGAAAGACACAGGCACAAAAGGCTATGGAACCAAACCATGTGGTTCCATTTAAAGGATGTTATAAAAGAGTCAAAACTATAGGGACAGATCAGAATTACCAAGGACTAGCATGAGAACACTTTTGGAGAGATAATGGAAATAATTCATACCTTGGTTGTTGGTGGTTACATGACAGCATATCTGTAGCCAAATTAATTAGACTGGGCCTCTTAAAAAGGTGAATTTTACTCTTTTAAAATTAAAACCCAATAAACTTGACTTTTAAAAAATATTATGGCTGTCCAGTGCTGTGGTGCACGCCTGTAATCTCAGCAGCTAGGGAGGCTAAGGCAGGAAGATTGTGAGTTCAAAGCCAGCCTCAGCAGTTTAGCGAAGCTCTAAGCAAGTTAGTGAGACTTTGTCTCAAAATAAAAAAATAAAAATGAGGGGATGTGTCTCAGTGGTTAAGCATCCTGGGTTCAATCCATGGTACAAAAAAAAAAGTTATAGCCAATTCCTCCTATAAAAGCTTTGAGACAAAACCAATACAAAGGTGAGTTAAGTCCACCTCTTAAAGCAACAGATTTGCTTATGTATTTAAACTACTCCAGATAATAGAAAAAGAGTTTCCCAAATGTCAGGAGAATGCCCCAAACTGATAGCATACCTTAACAATGATATTAATTGAACTCCAGAATTGTGATTATAGGTATAAATGTATTAAATGAAATGTTTCCAAACCTATTTGTGCAACATTTTAAAATAACATGTCACGATCAAATAAGGTTTGTTCAAAAATTTCAAAAATGGTTCAATATAAGGTAATGGTTTAATATCTATTTTTAGTTTTTAAAAACCTCAATAAATAAAAAAGTAAAACTGTAGCAATAATGTAACATTATGAAGAGTTATTTGAAATCCTTCTAAATAATGAAGTACAAAAGAAATGAAGTCTAAACTCAAAAAAGTAAAAATACAGTCATAATTATTTATAGATTACATAATTGTCTATTTATAAAACCTAAGAAAAATAAGCTTAATTTAAATCCATTAGAATGTTTAATTTTCCACTTTTTAATAAAAATCTATGAATAGATTACTGCAGAAAAATAGCAATCACTTAAAAAAACCATAGACAAACAGCTGCCAGCAATAATGATTAGAAGAATAATGTAACACTTTGGCTAAATCAAAACATGCAAAACCAGTGAAAATAATTGTAAAACTTCACAGAAGTATATAAATCAAATTCGAGTAAATGGCAAGACCTGGCTTGTCTCTCAATGATAAGGCTAACTCCTATAAAGAATAAATTCTTCCCAGGTTAATTTGTAAATTTAATAAAACTTCAAAAAAATCTAATCTGTATTTTAAACTCAAGTATGATTTGAAGTACATCTGCAATATTAAAGTCTGAGAACAGATTAGAACAATTTTTAAAAGTATTGTAATGAGTGTGATAGGAACAGTGCTTCTTATGCCAGATATCTGAATACATTATGAAATGATAGGCATTAAAAGAGTATAGCACTGTGTAGTTTCACTTTCAGATAGTACAGGAAAGTTTATGGAACAAAATTAATTAAAAGTTAAAAAATGTATGTGGTGTTATATTTTAGTTCTAATATCCCCCAAAAGCTCATGTGCTAAAGGCTTGGTCCCCAATGCAGCAGTGTTCAGACCAGGGTAAGGGGAGTGGGGTGGGTTGGGGACTTGGGAAAGCAATTGGATCATGACAGCTCTGAATTCCCCCATTGATGGATTGATGGCTTCCATTGCTAGGCTCCTTGGAGATGGTGAAAACTTTAAGAGGTGGGGCCTAGCTGAAGGAAGTAGGTGACTAGGGACATGCATTTAAAATCTATATGTTATCCCCAGCCTTTCCTCCTCTCTCTCTCTTTGATTCCTGGCTTCCATAAGGTGAGCATCTTGGCTCAGTCACATCCTCTCCACCATGATTCTCTGTCTCACCACAGTCCCAGAAACAATGGAGCCTTATGGCCATGGACTGAAACCTCTGAAACTGTGAACCAAAACAGATCTCAGGTATTTTGTCACAGTTAAGGAAAGCTGACTAACACTGAGTATATAATGAATTTATATATGATAAAGGTGACATCTGAAAGTAGTGAGAAAAAGGTCAAGAAACAGTACAGGAACAACTGGCATATTGTGTGGAGAGAAAACTTAAAGCTCTACTCTTTTTTTTTTTTAATATTCTTTATTTATAGATGGACACAGATATCTTTATTTGATTTTTATGGGGTGCTGAGAATTGAACCCAGTGCCTCATGCATGCAACGCAAGCGCTCTACCACTGAGCTACAATCCCAGCCCCTCTACTCTTTTTGGTATACCAAAATAAACTCCAAATGTATTAAATGTTTAAATGTAAAAAAAACTCAAATATTTAAATAATCATAGGAAGGAAAACAATGTCATGAGAATGCATCTGGACATAGTTCTATCAGGAAAGACAGATTAATATATAATTGAACATGTTGAAGAAAAAATTATAAAAATCATTAGAAGAGGCAAATGATGAGAGAAACACATTTGTAATATTGTTTATCACCAAAAGATCATACAAATTAAAAAGAGATAGTAAAAGTATAGGCCAAGAACATAAGTGAGGGATTTATAATACATAGAAACAGAAAATACACACAAAAATATTCAACTTTATTATTAATCAAATAAATACAACTTAACATGAGCTAGAATTGTTCACTTATCAAAACTTTTTCATTTTGAGCCGGGCGCGGTGGCACAAGCCTGTAATCCCAGCACTTAGGGAGGCTGAGACAGGAGAATTGCGAGTTCAAAGCTAGCCTCAGCAACAGCGAGGTGCTAAGCAACTCAGTGAGACCCTGACTCTACATAAAACACAAAATAGGGCTGGGGATGTGGCTCAGTGGTCGAGTGCCCCTGAGTTCAATCTCCAGTACCAAACAAAACAAAAAAAAACAAAAAAACTTTTTCATTTTGAAGATGCTATCACTGTGTTCATCTCTGTAACACTGTTGGTAGATATAAATTTATATGATTTTATCAGGAAATGACTTGATAACACTATGACCTTAAAAATATTTATACCCTTCGATGGTGAATAGGGATGGGGTGCAGTTGAACAGAGGGAATGACTTCTAATGCTCTAAAATACAGTAGGATAACTAGGGTTGATAATTGTTAATTGTATATTTTAAAATATCCAGGGGAGAGGATTTTTAATGTTTCTAACACAAGGAAATGATGTTTGAAGTGATAGATATGTCAATTATCCTTATCTAATTATCACATATTGTAACAAGTATTCAAATATCACAATGTACCCCATAAATATGTACAGTGATTATGTGCCAATGAAAATTTTTTTAAATTAAAAAAATAAGAACACTATGTGGGCCTGAGGAAAAAAGCATATCCTTTGAGCCAGCAATTTCCCCAGAAGGAATTTATCTGAGGAAACATTACCCAGGTGTGCAGCAATTAATCTACCAAATTTTCAAAAGAGAATTGTGTATAATTATGGAAACTTGAAAATGTCTCATAAGAGGAAATTAGTTTTAAGAATTTATGACTCTCGTAACTATAGAATTACACCCTCTACAGTCATTAGAATGATGTTGTAGAAGACTACTTAAGCATGTGAAAATGTTTAGGTAAAAAAAAGAAAAACAAAAAACAGGTGTAACATGATTCCTCTTTGGTGAATTAACAAAAAATACTTACAGACAAAATGTGTATACAGACAAAAATATTAATAATAGTAACTTTTTTGTGTCTGTATTAGTTTAATTTTCTAAGGTGAAAATTTTCATTTAGAAATGATCCAGTTGGTTTTATATCATCCTTAAGTTGCAGAATTACTGTAATGGTAATTATTTTCATACATATGTGATTCTCTTTGTCAAATATATTTTTATCATATTGTAATTATATATTTTAGTTATTTGGTCAAATACCTTCCTCTAGTAGACTGTGATGTTCTTTAGATTTATTCAGTTTCAACATGTATCACAATGACTAGCAAATACATATTTCAATTGGAAAAAACTTGAACTGACTGATACTTCACCAAAAAAGATTCTAGTGACAAACACATGTCAACATGCTGAACTTCATTATTTATCAATGAGATACAAATTAAAAATATAATGATATACCACTACACACCTATTAAGATGGCTAAAAAAACTTTAAATGATATTACCAGGTATTGGCAAACAATGAGCTTTTTGTATATTTCTAGTAAGAATACAAACTGGCACAGCTACTTTGGAAAACTTTGGCAGCTTTATTATAAAGTTGACTATACCACTACCATAACAGTTACCCTAGGAATTTACTCAAGAGATATGAAAATACCTATCCGCACAAAGACCTGTACATGAACATTTATAGCAGCTTTTCCATAATTTTCCCAAACTTGAGATACCTCAAATGTCCATCCATTGGTGAATAGATAAAACAAATTGCATTATATCTTATACAAGTAGAACACCACTCAGCAATGAAAATTAATGAATTATGGATATGTGCAACAACATGGTTGAATCTGAAAGCATTAGGTTAAATGAAAGAAGTCAGGAATTACTACATCACACATGGATGAACTTTTATGTCATTTGGGGAAATCAAACTCATACTATAAGAAATCAGATCAGTGGTTGCTACAGGCTAGGAGTAGTAGGAAGGGTTTAATTACCAGAGGGCACAAGAATATTCTAAATCTTGATTGGTATCATGATTTTACACATTTTTTTTCTATTGAACTGTACATGTAAAAGGGATGAATTCTGTTGTGTGTAAATTGTGTCAATAAACTTTTTATAAAAATACTTACATATACAATATTCACACAAAGTATATGAAATAGTATATGAATAAATGTGGGATTCACTATTTCATAATATTTATTTGGCTATGACTTAGGAGTGGCAAAAATCTCAATCTCGTCTTCATAACAATTCTAGAAATTCCACTGGGTCTCAAGAGATGCATTCTCTTCTACAGCTCTCCTGTCGATCTGTAACTAATTCTCAACTTTTCCTGAAATTAGAGGGGAAAGCATATGGTGGGCACTTCAAACCTCTACATGAAGTTACTTCTGTTTTTAAAAATCCTAAGAACATGTCAGGGGTTTATTCATAAACCAACAATGCTCAGGAGGGCTGCCAGGACCAGTGCACAAAGGCTCCTTGCCCTCATGCTTTTCAGCAACCCTGGACACTTCCTGTTAACATTAAAGACACTATATAGAAGGTCCCTGCTCAGCATATTTATAAAACGGAAGATGAACAAGGCAGAGTCAGGGCCCTCAGAGATTTATAGCTTATCTTATAAGAATTGCTCTTCAAAACGATGATCTCAAAGCCAGTAAGACCCATAACCAACAGGAAACATCCAATTGTGTCTTCAACTTTATTCCACAAAGCGGTGCCACAGATATTTTTATACCTACAATAGTCAAAATCAATAATTTTTTCCTTAAGTTCCAGCAAATTAAGCATTAATTTTACTCAAAATCCCTCAAGGTTTTTATAAATCATACTAAGGTTTTTACTGCCCATTTGGAACTATATATATATATATATATATATTTTTTTTGGTACTGGGGATCACACTCAGGGGCACTTGACCACTGAGCCACATCCCCAGCCCTATTTTGCGTTTTATATAGAGACAGGGTCTCACTGAGTTGCTTAGTGCCTTGCCCTTGCTGAGGCTGGCTTTGAACTCGCAATTCTCCTGTCTCAGCCTCCCAAAGTGCCATTTGGAACTATTATTCAGGGATAGCACCCCCAGTTTCTAAGGGCATGGCGAGTCTCTGCATCCCAGCCACATAGACTAGGCGAGTTAGCTTGACTTTCATATACCTCCATTTCCTCCATTGCTTTAGCTTATCCGCTTTCAGTTTTGTGTATTTACTTATTTAGTTTTCAGTTAGGATAACAGACATAACATCCTTTCTTCTGGTTTATTGATATTTTAAGTAATGGAATGTCAAGTTATGTAGAGATCTTATTTCCAGAATATCTACTCTACTACAATGTGAAGGTCTAGACCTTAAAAGATAATGATCTAAATGATTTTCACTTGGAAATCAATAGTTTAAAACCAGCTATCTGTAAAGAACTTCCTTCGAGAATTTTTTTTTTCAGAAAAAGTTCTGACTACTGATATGCCCATGTTCTTACATTTCTCATAAACTGAGAGATATTCTCCTTTTTGATTTAAACCAAACACATTGTATCCAATTTACAATTATTTAACTCTTCCTCTCCATGATTTTTTTTACTTCTTGCTTTATCTGTCTTGTAACTTCACTTAGGCTGCCCGTGGAACTTCTGTGGAAGAGGCGGGGAGATAGTACTCCAAAGTAGACTGAGTTAATAAATCATGGCTGTTTATAAATGGATTTTATTCAGTCCATCCTTTTCTGTACTATTATTTTGTTTAATTACTTAGAAGTCTTTCAAGAGACTAGATGTATTTGTTTTAATAAACCTTTGCAATGATATAATCAGGTAAAATATTTATTAAGCTAAAATTATTATTTGTACTCTTTCCCTCCTAATGAAATCAGAAATGACTTACTGGATTTCTGGAAAAGATGATTTTTAATAGTTCTTGTATTTGTTCTAATTAGTTCTACATGACAGTAGAATGCACTTGATACATCATATATAAATGGAGTATAATTTCTCATTATTCTGGTTGTACATGATGTAGAATCCCATTGGTCATGTTGTTATAAATGTACATAGGGTAATAATGTCTGATTCATTATACTATCTTTTCTACCCCTATAACCCCTCCCCTCCCTTCTGGAAAAATTAATTTTTAAAAACAAAAATAAAAAATTTTGCAAGAAATTAAAATAGTAGGTAATAAATAGTATTGTCCTCAAAAACATACTAGAATAAAATTTTGAAAGCATTCTTGAAGAACAAAAAATTCAAAACTATATGCAAGATATGTGGATGACATAAATAATAAGCAACTTGGCTTTGTTAGAAATTTTAAAAAGTTTAATTTCTAATCAGAATCTGGGGTTCAAATTTACCCCTGAATTCAAGTCCCATCAAGAATGATCATATTTCAAACATCTCGCACACCTCCTTATTAATAAGACAATGTGTGCCAGCAACTGCAAGGCTGCCGTCACATTTGGGAAACTAAAAGTTCTCCAGTTGGTGTTATTTACTGTGGTCAGATGATCAAATAGCAGGGTCTCTCACCTCAGAGACCCAGGGTGTAAATTAGAAAGAAGGCGCAAGTGAACTGAGTTTGGTGGTCCCGTTGGAGGCCCTGATGGACATTTGACTTCCTCACAAAAGCCTCCGTACAATTGGGTGCTATTTGTCACAACTGACAGTCTCTGCTTTAAAGAGGCCCAGATTGGGAGTGGCACAGATGTCATAGTTTTTATCCCTCCTCAGTATGGAGCAAAGGGACAAAATTGAACCAGCAGAGTAAATAATTCCAAGCAATCTGCCCAACTCCAAACATGAACCTTTTTCTGTCCCCACTCCCCATCTCGTTGAAGTTTTTCTAGGCCAATTTCCTTAGCAGGAGAGAAGTAGCCTTCAGTCATTGTCAGACTCCACCATCAGACCTCCAAGGACACAATCATTTCATAAACTGTTAGAAGGGTTCTAGGAACTACCACCTGAGAGAACATCCCATAGAGGCCTATGAGCTTTTGGAAGGTAGAGCCCAGCCTTGTCTATGGCTATACTCCTCCACAGTGCCCAGCTCAGTCAGTCCTGCACTGGTCCCTCTGTCAGTGTTAAATACAATTGTTAGAGGAGCTTGGCATGTCTCCTTAACTGCCAATGAACTCGTTTACTCAAATCTCCCTTACACTAGTTTCAGCGTACACCTAATTTGTACACAAACATTGAAAGCAGAGCACAATTGCTTTTTGTGGCAAAAGTCACCACACTCCTGTTTTTCATTTGTTCCTAAAAAGATGACCGAGGGCAACAAAAATTGTGGTGTAGGTACCTTGCAGTGCACAGAGTTTTCATATAATTGTCTTAAGAGTAATTGAATCTGTCCTTTAACAACTCACAAATTATCTCCTGACAACTTGAAATAATAGACCTTTTTGTTAAAAGGAGAAAGCTTATGGAGACCAAAGGTTAAACAGGTCTTTTCATCATGATAAATCACTGGTTAATGAGGTCACTATTGTTGGGTATTATGACCATCCTCTTTAATGCCATTACCTCCTGGTTGTAAAGCTGACACTACTAATGATCTGCATTCTTTGAACTTTTCCACAATATTGACTGGCTTCTCTGAGCAGATGTTCCTCGGATGCAGTTGCAATGGGGACCTACAATTCTTAGTCATGGAAGGCGCTTTAAGCAAGCTTATGGAATCCAGACGGTCTAGGCATTTACAAAAAAGGCAGGAAAAGGTAGTAGAACCTTTAGTTCTGTGGTAACATTATCAGTTTGCGGAGGTGATGTAATGTGCAATGGGCATTGAATGGTAAGTAATTGGAAGGTAATAATTGCAAATGAAACATGGTTTACTCCTTTTACATTACACCATAGATCATCTCAGTTCTTATAAAACCTTTATAAATTCCATTTACTATTACCATATTTAAATGAGGACCTGAGAATGTGAGTGGGAAAATCACCTCCCTAGATCCCACAGGTATTTAGATGGAGAGGAAATCCTGACTCCGAACCCCACACTCTCTCATACTACCGTTGCCACCTGGAAAAGAAATTAACTAATCACTCCATGACACTCTGTAGTAAGTATTGATAGCCACTGCAGATATTTCCTTTACAAATGAAATTCCATTTGCACTTGATGATTGAGCAGAAATAGAACTACATCATTTTCACAATGGAAGGATTTAGTGATCAATTACAGAGAAAACAGATGCCCAGAGGCAGGCATTTTACTAACACTTAAAGCTAGATAATAAATGAATATATTATCAATGACACACATGTGAAGCAGCATTCTTGAGCCAGAATGGCTTCTCAGGTACCTTTGTAGGTTTGAAATTACAAAATCTCCTTCCTCTGTTTTGTTTTTTTTTTTTTTTTTTTTGTTACCTTGATCAAAACCAGAAAAATTGGGTAACCCAGAAAAATTGCTTATATAAAAATATGCACAATTAACACCATGTTGACAAGACACCCAGCTATTTTAACATGAATTATCCATTATATTCAACACCTACTGTGCATTGTCTTCATACAGGAAGAAAACAATGGAACAATGCAATTGCAGTAACTCAAGAGCTACAAGGCATTCAATAATTCATTGTATTAAACTGGCAAACACATAAAATTTATTCTGGAACACTGGAAACATTGAAATAATTTAAATGCTTTACTTTTTGAGTTGCTGAGAAAGCACTTTTCTCATAGGGGAACGAATCGAGAATCACCAATGTTATATACTTGCTTTCCCTCATAGCAATCACATTGGTAGTTCAGCCAATCTTTGCTGCTTGTCTTGAGTCCAGCTCATGCAGTCTGGGTTTATTTCATTTTTGAGAGAACATCGATGAGATTAAGAGAAGAAAAATAAAGGGATTAAAATAACAAACGGAGTTGGAACAACAGAACAGCTTTTATCTATGATAGGACACTCTTTAATGGCAAGGACTAGACTGTATTAAATACATGTTTGTTGAATCAATTTAATAAATATATAAAAATAAAAATCCAGGGGCTGGGGTGGTGTCTTAGTGGTGGAGCACTTGCCTAGCATGTGTAAGGCACTGGGTTTGATTCTCAGCACCACATATAAATAAATAGAATAAAGGTCCATTGACAACTAAAAAATACTTTAAAAAAATACAAATCCATGAATGAAAATGTCAGATGTACATTATAGATAATGACTTAACTATTTCAGACTTCTTTTTCCAAAGCTGGATTATTACTTTAAATGCTCAATTTGGTTTTGCAAATTCCATGGGTCAATTGGGTGGGGACTCATTTTGTCTATTTTGACAGACTCAGAAAAGGGATCTACAGAGCAGGTAACAAACTGCATATAAAGGTGAGACTGATTTCAAAAGGACCTCATTCTATCTTATTAAAATTGCAGGTGTGGACTGTCCAAAGTAAATTGAAAAATTAATGCAGTAAATCTTGGTTGCATGCATTTCCTGAGGAAAGAGTTTTCCATCCTAGAAGAAAGAGTCCAAACCTTCCCTTTTGCACAACAAAGGATGAGACTTGGTAGCCAAACGTGAAGTTAATCTCTCAAGTGCTTTGTTTCTGCACCACCAAAGATTCTGAAATGGGGAGGGGGGTAGTCTGGATGTGTGGAATCTCATATCAAAGCCCTAATAATTAGCTGGTTTTCACTTTTTTTTTTGAGAACACAACCCTGGAGGCACAAGGAGGATTAGGCAAATGTTAATGAGTAGGGCTTAATTTTCAAACCAAAGCTCAGACCAGGCCTATTCAACATTCAGCTCCAGTCCAGGGATAAAAAATGAGAAGCACATCAGGATGTTTTGAAAGATGAGCATCAAGTTCTGTGTTAGCAAAATAGATATTCTCCTTAATTTCATTTTCACCCCATTTAGGGATGAAAGAGAGTCTGAGTCAAAGATGAAATCTATTCTCCCATTTTCAAAGTTTATAGAATTTTCGTCTTCAAATTAACTTAAATAAATGAGTCCAAGAACTGTGGACAGGTCAGTAGGCAGAGAGAAATATGAGAAAATGAGTATGATTTAAATCTCACTTGAACTTTACAAGATCTTTCACTGTAATAAGTTTGGCTGGTATCATTATTCCCCTCTTAGATGAGGAAACTGGGGTTCCGAGAAGTAAAATGAAAAGCCAGGTGAGGCCAAAGGACTTAAAACTACTTGGGAAAGCCTCTTGCCTCTGGGCTTCTATGATTCCAAGGCTTCTCTGGAGGACAGCATGGGAGAGTGGTCAGCAGTACAGGGTTTGCCAATGGGTGCAGAGCTTCTCAACACTTCAGTATAATCTGGTGAATTTATGGATGTGCCAGGGGTTAAACCATAACTCCAGGAGTTGGCAGCATGCATGCTGCCAAGAACTCACTAACCAGGAATGCCCAGCTAGTTCTACCTCAGAAAAGACATAGTCCAGAGGAGGCCATGCCTAGACATTCCTAATCAACATGTTGCTAACTGGCAAAGTGGGTGTAAAATGGGGCTATTTGTCTGAATTCACAATAGCAAAGCTATGGAACCAAACTAGGTACCCTTCAATAGACGAATGGATAAAGAATATATGGTGTATATGCACAATGGAATACTATTCAGCCATAAAAAAGAATGAAATTATGGCATTTGCTGGTAAATGGATGGAACTGGGGGCTACTGTGCTATGTAAAATAAGCCAATCCCCAAAAACCAAAGGCCAGTTGTTCTCTCTGATATGTAGATGCTAACACACAATAAGAGGGGGAAGACTAGAAGTTCACTGGATTAGACAAAGGGAATGAAGGGAAGGGAGGGAGGATGGGATTAGAAAAGATAGTAGAATGAATTGGTCATAACTTTCCTGTGTTCATATATGAATAAATACACAACCATTGTAACTCCACATCACGTACAACCACCAGAATGGGATCCTAATTAGAATGTTATATTCTATGCATGTATCATTTATCAAAATACACTCTACTGTCATGCATATCTAAAAAGAACAAAAAAATCTTTTAAAAACTGGGGCTATTATTATTCTTGAAATAACATATTGTTAAATAGCCTTAAAAATACTAGAAACTGGGCTCTCATTGGGGA
Organism: Geosciurus inauris; assembly: GCA_004024805.1. Classification (NCBI taxonomy): domain Eukaryota; kingdom Metazoa; phylum Chordata; class Mammalia; order Rodentia; family Sciuridae; genus Geosciurus; species Geosciurus inauris. The sequence goes on along the minus strand of PVHX01001198.1, from coordinate 132,357 downwards.
AGTGAGAGATGTTCAAGATGTAGTGATGGGCTAAAATAGTTTAGGATAGAGTTTCTCCCCATCTTTGTCTGACAAGGTATAAGAATCCACAGAGGTTGATGTTCTGAGCTCCTTGGGAATAGCATCCCTTAATTAACTTTACACCTATTGGTCCTGAATCCAGCCATTGCTTTTAGGAGGATTTCTGATTTTTATGGTGCCAAACTAGAGGACCCAGAATACTGCCCAGGAATGCTGGTGTGTCTGCTTCAGGTGAATCTTTCATACTGGGTGGTCGTAGCACCTAAAATAAAACAGCTGACACCTAACCAAACATAGAGGACAGGGTGAGGAAATTGCATAGATATCAGGAGATACATGTGCATGTGGAAGAATTTAGTCTGTGACTTACTTTCATTAAAATTTTGTAACGGGATTTGGGAGAGAAGCTAGCTTACCCACTACTAACTTATTTGGTGGCTACAGTCATCTGTCAAGATGCTCCTGAGTTATTTGTGGATCAAGCTGGGTTAGACCAGCTCACAGTGGACATGAGAGTCAGTCAGGCATGCATGACTCAAGCCCAGCTTCATCAATGAGTCACTGAACCTCGGTTCTTCGGTGAGATGCACGCTCTGTGGTTCTCTGATTTTACCTTAGCACTGACTTTGAATCTCTGCTGAATGACATGTGCAGTTCACTCCACACTTCTTCATTTCCTTAGCTGTGAAATGCAGATAATAATTGTTGTCTCCCTCAAGGTATTGTCATGAGGATGTAAAGATAAGTACACGATGTCACAACAGTGCTTATCTTATACCAAGTGCTGGGTACATGTGACCTACTGTTAATTACTGTTATTGTTTCAAGTGTCCTGGTTCTATTTGATTCAAGATGTGCCTCTTCCTGAAGGGAAAGACTTTCCCTAAAAGGAAGGAATCTTGGACCAAATGAGATTCTGGGTTCCTCTCAAAGGCTTCTGCCTTAAGCTTCCTGTGAATTTGATGATGCCCTCCAGAGCCAGAGCTCTTCTGGCTGAAAATTTGACAAACTATAATTTTCCATTGCTTCCAACTGGATGACTTAGGAGAGAAAGAGAGCAGAGGTCATATTTAAGGCACTTCACTCCCTGAAGTTATGTGGATGAATAAGACAAAAATTCATCGCCCCTTTAAGGTCATTAGGTTTCTCTCACAGTGCACAAGTTATTAGATAGGGGGAAAAAAAGCATCTTTTTATTTGACATTTCTATTCAAACAACTCAAGTGAACATTTGACATTGTTTTTAGCTACTCATCCAACTCTTTGTCTTTGGGGGATGAAGCTCTGCTTCTGGCAACAGAAGCCAGAAGCCTGTTGATCCATGAAGAGTTATTCTTTTTTTATTTTTTGGTACTGGAGATTCAACTCAGGGGTACTCAACCACTGAGCCACATCCCAGCCCTGTTTTGTGTTTTATGTAGAGACAGGGTCTCACCGAGTTGCTTAGCGCCTCGCCATTGCTGAGGCTGGCTTTGAACTCACGATTCTCCTGTCTCAGCCTCCCTAAGTGCTGGGATTACCAAAGAGTTATTCTTTTTTTTAAAAAAATATTTTTTTAGTTGTAGATGAACACAATACCTTTATTTATTTTATGTGGTGCTGAGGATCAAACCCAGTGCCTCACGCATGCGAGGCAAGCGATCAACCGCTGAGCCACAACCCCAGCCCCAAAGAGTTATTCTTAACACTCTCTTTCATTCTTTTTTTTTTTTTATTTCATTTTCAAAAGTGTCTTCGTTTTCATATAAGTTATATGGTCACCCAACTTATGAGAGATGAGGACCTTCTCATCTTTGGCATTATATTCTATGGCTAGCACAGGGCTTGGCAGGGAGATGGGACTCTGTGTGTTTTTGAAGGGGTAAATGAAAGAATAAGTCACAATTTGTCACCTAGGGCCTGTCTTTCCTCATTTTAGACCTCTTGACTAGACTTTGAAACACTACTTGCCTTGACTTTCAAATACAGTCTTACATTTTCTGTTGCCATTGAAACTAGGCCAACTAGTTTGAAAGAGTCTTCCACTGGACAAAGCTGGGACAATCTGAGTATCAATGAGAATAACAACAATGGGCTGAATACATTAAGTATGATTTAATTCATAATTCCAAGTGATAATAAAAGGATTCCAAAATAAAACTTCATTTATGATCTTTGGAAGATCCTACAGAGCCATATCATTATTTTAAAAGCAAGCAAATAATCCAGAAAAATTAAGCATTGATCCTGCCTTTCTGATAGGACTAACTGTATCTCTCACTTCAGTCATAAGATGCTGAGGGGATGTCTTTGTAAAAGTACCACAGCTAATGAATGAAGACTTAATGATTTATTTAGAACATGGACATTTTGAAACACACAAGGAAATAATGAATCTAGGTCAAAAGTTCTTAACAGGAGCTGAGGGGACATTTGGCAATGTGTGGAGACAACTTTGTTGTCACAACTGAGGGAAAAGGGCACTCAGCATCAAGTGAGGAGAAAGCAAAGGGTGTTTCTAAAAATCTCACAAGGCACAGGACCACCCCCAAACAGCAGCTCAAAATGTCGACAGTGTTGAGAAGGAGAAACTGTTAACAAAGGCCCACTTTATGCTTTGAATATAGCCCTTGCTGCTCTGCCACTGTGACTTATTTTTTAAATGAACATGTTTCTCACTCTTCCTCTCTCCCTCCCCCTTCCTCATCTCTTCCCCTCTGTAATTTCAGAAGCAGGATGGCCTTTCTTCCCCATCCTAGGCAGAGGTATCTGTCCCTGAGCACACACCCACCACAAGAAAGAAGCAATTCTTTCTGGAGATGGCACCAGATGATCTAAGACATGACTGTCTTCCAAATTAACAAGTGAATTACAACTCTGAACAGAGAACACATGTGGAATGCAGCCTTTGAATCACGTCCTTAAAATCCCCCTTTCCCCTGATGGGCAGAGTCACAGCCTCTGGGGACAGGATTCCCCTGTGTTTCTCCTTGGCCAGCAAAGCAATAAAACTTCTTTTTCCTTTTTCCTAAAACTGTGTCCTCACTATTGGACCGGTAGTGGGGACAAGGACTGAGTTTTCAGTAACACAACTTTTATCTAGACAGTGATCATTAGCGTTTGCAAACATCACAAATACAGATGTCCAGACATCGTGTGCCTTTTGACTGAAATACACAGTGCTACCTATGAAGTGGTCATGCTGAAAAAAAAATCAATTCTTAGTCTGTTGAATCTCTAGCTCAGTGGTTCTGAAACTGCAGTGGGCATTCAAATCACCTGGTAGGATTGTTAATACCCAGATTACTGGGACCCTTAGTCACAGTTTCTGACTCAATAGACCTGGGGTTGGGCCCAGGAATTTGTAGGAGCTCTAAGGAAACTAGAACTGAGAATGCTCACTTGAGGGTGTGTGTTTTGATTTTCCAAAGGACTTTCCTTATTCTGGAATCTGCCAGGTCTGGTCAACACAGGCTGTCTTCGGCCTTTGATTCTGGGGACTGTACGTACGCCTTAATCCCCCTTATGGATCGTCCTCTCCTCAAATACCTGTGTAAGTTTCCTTTCCACAAACAGCCCTCAGCAACACTTTCCACAAATGCCTAGGGCTCCAAATAGAAGATACTGCCAGGCTGGGCCAGTTCTGTCAGTTCTGTCCAGTTCTGCTGCCTGCACACACTCTGACAAAGGCCTCACCCCTCTGTGCCTCAGCTGAGGAATGTGGCCACACCAGCTCTGCCCATTTATCCTGCTTCCAAATGAAATAAGTAAAATTTGGAAAAAAAAAAAAAAAGCTCATTTCATGTATGCTGATTACCATAAAATTGCTCCTTTGTTTCAGCTGTAAGGGAAGGCAATGATGCTGGGACTTCTGGCTGTTGGGATGGCTCCCTCTTCCTTCCTAAATGTGTGCTCAGCTGGCCACAGTATACACAGACCTTAACAAAACAGGATCTGCCATATTTCCAACAGCAACACCAGAAGAACCTGGGTGAAAGTGTAAACTGTGGCCTGGAGGCCAGGATTGGGCAGAATAATAAACTCTAAAGTGCAGTTTCTGCCTTCCTTCAGGAAATCAAAGTGAAGACATCAGAAACTTCATTTGCTCATTTATTCTGTGAAAATGTATTCAGTGGCTACTCTGCCCCAGTCACTTGCTAATTTCCTGATTTGCCCTGATCACTCTTGGCATCTGAAAAAGAGATAAGGAACAGGAAATAAAGTCATTGCTTTTCCCAAGAAGAATGTAGAAGATTTTAATCTGCTCTGCAATGCTGAGATCCAAGTTCACATATTTGATTCTAACGTGCACACTTTTAAAAAATATTTTTTACCTCTTCAATAAGTTCCACAATCAATAACACTCTTAAAATCCATTGCACAAAAAGTAATGGCATGTCTAAGTATGGAGGATATCTTGGGTTGGATAAAAATCTCACCATGAAAGCCAAGAACAGAAAATTTGAAACTGATAACTAACAGAAAAGCCTGTTGAAAAGGTCACTCATCTCAGGAATTCCCCTCCCTAATCCAACCCCTCAAAGAAGGGTCTCCGGAAAACAGAATTGTATCTTATCAATATGAATATGAGATTTGTATATGAAGTTCTCTAAAAGTCTCTGGATCCTCAGAAAGCCGAATGGAAACAGAACCAAATTCAGGTAGGAAGACTTGGTTCAAAATTAAATTTATGATGCCTACAATTCATTTTCCATTTGAAGCTTTATTTTCCTGATCTGTAAAAGGTGGATAACAACATTCCCTTCCTCATTGTGGGATTAAATGGGATAAAACATGACACTAGGAAATGCTCAATAAAAGTCACCCCCTTTGTAATTATATATATATATATATATATATATATATATACACACACACACACACACACACACATATATATATATAATATGTGTATAATTATATGCCTGTCAGGTAAGAAACTGGTGAGCAACCATGTAGCTGGTGAGAGTATGAGCTGGGGTTTCCAAACAGGTGCCCTAAAGCCAAGTGTAGTGCCCTATTTTCTATACAACAGCCAACTCCATCAAAAATGCTCATCATGAAATCCTTACTGTCCAATACAGGGTTTCCAGCAAGCCCTTCCCTCTGGTTTCCGAAGAGCCACAACCCATCCAAAAACAAAACTCAGAATAAACAAATCCAGAGACATCAAAATGGCGAGGCGACTTATGAGACATTGATTGATTCTAGGGAACATCTGTGTGAGTCATTGAGTCAAAAACGCAGGAGTCATAATCACCTCTGATATGATCCCGTGCCTGTGACCCCCCTCCCCTCTGGGGACCAGCAGTTCTGGCCTGACACAGCTGTACTGCTACCCCAGTTTGCAGCTATATTGACACAGCCATTTTCATGGTAGGCCTGTTGTAAATTTGTTGCTACATGGTGCGTCTGCCCCAAATTGCACGGTGTACGTAAATTTTTGTGTGTGTGGCGGGGCTGGCACGGGGGTTGGGGGGATACCAGGGCTGAATGGAGCGTGTGATGGGCAACCCGCAGGAGACCTAACCCTGATAAATTGTTTACTTGTTAGCAATGGGGCTCAAGAGTGGGCCGGGGGCTGCAGGCTCAGCAGGACAGACGTAGAAGGTGGACCCACGCCAATTACTGGCCATTGTGGTGTCCCTCCCCATGATTGACACCAATGTCTCCCCTCTCACCATGGGTCCTTTTACTATCCTGGACCCAACACAAGCCCCACTGTGCTAATACCATGGTGTCTTCAATTTCCTTTGCTGCTAGCAAAAATTAACCTAGGCCTCCGGCCTGTGGAAGACCTAAGAGCTTTATTTTACTATGCATTTTCTCCCAGTTTTTCAAGGATGAGTAAAAAAAATAGAGGTTGCTAAGGCCAGTTGGGCAACAAAGGAAGCAAAGGGACAAACATTATCTTTGGATGACTGACTTCAAAGTTAATGATCTCCCCCACTGAACGCTGCCCTCTGCAGCTCAATGAGGTCTCTGCCATCAGATAAAGAAGCGCCTCTTTAATCCACTCACACTTCTTTGTCCCTTTGTGGCAAAATGATCATTTCATCAGTTTCGGGGACTCTCTGCCCGGGGAGAGTTGTTTAGCCTGAGTGATTCAGAGCAGGAGAGACAGAGAAGGGTATTTCTCTCCTTCATTTTTCCTCAAGTGACGGCTGAATAACTATGCAAAAAAATTGAGGCATAATGACCCAGCAACAGTGACAAAACCTAATTAGTCACGGAGGCCACTGGGTAATGAGCCGCAAAACCCGGCTCTTGAGTGTGTAATAACTGTATTTTTCTCCATTTCTTCCCCTTTAGTCACAGCCTTGTGTGGCATTTTTAACTAACTAAAATGGCACCAGATGCAACAGGGTTCAGACATTTTAACTTGAATTAAGAAACCATATGTTCCGATAAGTCATGGTCTCTTCTTTCCCACAGACTGGGTCCTCCATCTGTGAGGTAACACTCTGGTGGCGCAGAAAGGATGGGCCATCGGGACCGTTACCCCAAGACAGAGACAGGGTGTTGGGGCTGGGAGTGGGGCCTCCCGAACCCTCCAGACAGGTTCCAGCTCCTAAGGCATCCAAGACATTCCAGATGTGGGGCCCCAGCTAGGCTCCCAGAGCACCGGAAGAGAAGTAAAGGCGAGGCGGTGGTTGGAGGTGGGCAGAACTGTGTCCAGATAATAGAGTGTGGAATACTGCAGGTTGTCTTTTACATCCTTATCCGCCTTCATGTGTCAGAGCGTTTGGAGATTTAGGGCATATGGTAGCCAACTCTGAGGCTCACAAATCCCTTGGACCTCACAACCTCTGTTTTTTTTGAGATGAAGCCATCAAAGGTCAGTGAAGTTTTGAAATTGCCCATGGTCCCAGTTAGACGTATAGGAATCAAAATTTCAGCCACATTTAGGATCGTTATCCCATGTTCGAGGTCATTATTATTATTACTATGGCTCATACTTTCTTCTTAAAATTAGAAAAGTTTGAAAAGGTGGAGAATTGACATTTCATACAGTTTGGCAAGATACCTTCAATCTTCAAGAAGATTCCTTTCCAGAGCCAGCTAGGTAAAATGTTATTAAAACATAATTATTATTTTGAGTCAAGTGTCATCCAAGACATGCTCTTGGCCCCCACTAGGGGTTTAACGCGGGAGACTTCCAATCTCTGGCTGTGTAAGAGACCTTGCCCACAGTGTTTACTTGTGTTTCCCCTCTATTTCCGTGAATGTTTTCTTCTGGCTGTCACCTACACTAGAACTGTGATTGGGCCTATAAAAACTATGCTAGACCCTGTGATCTTTGTTTTTGAGAGGAAGGAAGGCCAACCTTTTCTCTGTCCCTCTCCATATCCAGTAAACCGAGAAGAAAATTTTCCTAGGATGAGTCCAACTCTTGCTGGACTTCAGTAAGGGCCATATTTCCTCCCAAATCTCTGGTGGTGGAATCACATATAGGAATCCCAAATAAGGCATTCCATGTGGAATATAGAGTATAGGAGTAGTCATAGGACACAGACATAGGTGTGGACAAGGATAACTACCTCATTGGGGAATCTTAAAATACCATGCATTTAAAAATAAAACAAGAAAATCCAGCACCTATTCTCTTCTGATAATAGGAGCAAGACCCCAAAACAAGCACAACACAAACAGAAAAGAGAAGTAGGGCATTTGCATAATATTAGCTATAGTCATAGCTCCCCAGATAATTTGGACACAGCAAAGGCTAGGTATCTGGGACTGTGTGATGCGACAGCTTTTTGTCTCTGTAACCTCGGACCAGTTGCATAATTTGCTGGGCCTAGTACAAAACAAAAATGTGGAATATCTTGTTAAAAAATTATTAAGAATTTCAAGATGGCTCCACAGAGCCTTACATGAAGGGTAGGCCCTTTCGAAGGACTGGATCCTATCTGACTGCATAGGTCACACGCCCACGAAGCCAGCCCTGCAAAGAAAGCTCAATATCAGCATCCACTCGTGAAGCTGCGCACTGGACAACTGTGAAGAGCTACCATTATTCCACCTCCTCACTCCTAACTGTTCAGAATTGACTCTTTCTTCTCTACACTTTGAACTTCAGAACGTCCACTCCAGCATCTCAGAAGTTACTGTATGTAAAATGGGAAGCTTCTCCATGCAGACAATGCCATTTCTTCTTGACTCTTCTCCAAACTTTCATCTATTCTAGTCCCGGCAAGCTTGGCTGCTCTGTTCATTGGACCTTTTCCTGCACTCGAGCCAAGTCATTATCCTCTTTTTATATACTGCACTTCGTGCCCTTGTGAACCTGTTGAAAAATAGTGAAAGAGAGTTGAAAAGTACCCCTGGCTCCTAAAAATAGTGCTGACTAGGAGGCAGAAAGGGGGAACTCCGGTTTTATTCAGTGCTAAAGATAACACCACCAGAATGATAGACTCCTCCGAATTGTTTGTCCCCACTGGCCATTGTCCCTTGGGCACTGAATGAGCCTCTTAGCAGCTCTTGAGGGCCTGTCACAGGTAGGCACCCAACAGAGATAATTCCCAGCCTATGCTTGACTGCCCCTTTATAGACGCTCACTCACTGCTCTGAAAAGCCTCAGACACTGTTGAATAAACTCCTACTCGCTTCCATAAACTTTTTCTCCCACTGAATTTTCCGGGGATGTGAACAGCTTCCCAGCCCCTCCAGAGGATGCTTCTGAATGCACTCCTGTTCTGAATCAAAGCCTGACAGCCAAGCTTCTTTTCGAAAACAAGAGGAAAAAAAACGGGCCATGGGTCCCCAGGAGGAATCGCTGTGCTTTCTTCTGTAGGTGAAGGCCAACTCCCAGGCTGTGGCCTGCTTCCTGCTCTTCCTGTAGGTTTATTTATTTTGGTTTCAGGAGGTTTCTTTTTCCAGGAAGGAAAAGTTGTCTCTCTGTTGACCAAGTCATGTGTTTTAGGGTTTTGGGGGGAGGGGAAGGGTGTCCTTATAGAGCATAAAGACTCCAAGGGCACATGTGTCTTCAGAATGTCCTAAAAGAAGATGGGCTTCGTTGCTGCACCAAGCTGGATTTGGATGCAGTTTTACCACTTACTAACTACCACTTACTCACTTGGGGCATTGGGCAAACCACCTGCCTTTCAGAGACACAATTTTCTTATCTAAAGATGGCCAATAATAGCCCATCTCACAGGGTCTTTTTTTCATGGCTAACTTAGATTAGGCACCTATAATAAATAAGTAGTCAGATGGTTCCCAGCCATGAACAGAGCTGAATAAATGTAGATTTCATACTCTATATCACTATATTTTTTTCTTATGTTATTTTTCTGATTTACCAGACTCTTACGAGGGTGTTTAAGCCAGTCCTTGACTTCTGAAGTTATCATTTACCTACTTACTGTTGAGATCATTCTCAACTGGCTCCTCAGTGAAGGAGGCATCCTGTTCTCCTTCACACCTGAGTACCACTCTTCGCAATATCCTAGTGAGACACAGTTTGATATATTGTATCATCCAAATTTCAGGAGTGAAAATGCCTGTAACCTCATAGGATTGTTTTTTTGTTTTGGGTACCCAGGATTCAACCTAGAGGCACTTAATCACTGAGTCACATCCCCAGCCTTTTTTCCTCTTTTGTTATTTTATTTTAAGACAGGGTCTTACTGAGTTGCTTAGGGCCTCGCTAAGTTGCTGAGGCTGGCTTTGAACTCGCGATCCTCCTGCCTCAGCCTTCCGAGCTACTGGGATTATAGGTGTTCGTCACTGTGCCCAGCCTCGTAGGACTGTTTAAAGGTCATTAATTGGACATAGGAATGCTTGAGAAAAAAATTGGATGGAACTTTTAATTATTCTACACTCATTGGCCAGTTTTTATTCCACTGTGTGGAATAAGCAAAGCAAATACTTTTGCTCCCTTTTTTAGGAAGAATCAAGAGATCCGCCGGGCGCGGTGGCTCAAACCTGTAATCCCAGCACTTAGGGAGGCTGAGACAGGAGAATCTCGAGTTCAAAGCCAGCCTCAGCAATGGCGAGGCGCTAAGCAACTCAGTGAGACCCTGTCTCTACATAAAACACAAAATAGGGCTGGGGATGTGGCTCAGGGGTCGAGCACCTCTGAGTTCAATCCCCAGTACCACAAAAAAAAAAAAAAAAAAAGAGATCCTTCTAGGCAGAAACAGGAGAAATGAGTCCCTAGTAGGGGCAGCCTCCTCCTCCTCATTTCCTTCCCCCAGTTTTCCCAGTGGAACATCATTGATACAACATGCAAACTTCATGGAGACCTATTTCTGAGGTCTCAGTTTCAAAATATCAAGCACCAGAAGCACCTTCTTGATGAAACAATGAAGAATTTGTTCAACTGGTTGATGAGCAGGTTGGTTTTCAAATATCGCCAGGGTTGGCGGTGAAAACAGAGGCTGCCCCACCGCCTGCTCACTAGCATTCTTTCTCATAACAGGAATACATGCATGTGTGACCGAGTCTAATTGTCCTCCTTTAAGGGTTAATGCAAACCTCCCTGAGGCAAAGAACTAGGGAAAGCTGTTGTAAAGAAATCCTGCCCCAATTATTAAGAATACAAGTAACAATAAATGTTGGTGAGGATGTGGGGGGAAAGGTACAATCATACTTTGCTGGTGGGACTGCAAATTGGTACAACCACTCTGGAAAGCAGTATGGAGATTCCTCAGAAAACTTGGAATGGAACCACCATTTGACCCAGTTATCCCACTCCTTGGCATATACCCAAAGGACTTAGCATACTACAGTGACACAGCAACATCAAAGTTTATAGCAGCTCAATTCACAATAGCTAAGCTATGGAACCAAACTAGGTACCCTTCAACAGATGAATGAATAAAGAAAGTGTGGTATATATACACAATGGAATATTACTCAGCCATAAAGAATAATGAAATTATGGCATTTGCTGGTAAATGGATGGAACTGGAGACTATCCTGCTAAGTGAAAAAAGCCAATTCCAAAAAAAAAAAAAAAGGCTGAATATTCTCTCTGATACGTGGATGCTAACTTACAATAAACTGGTGGGACAGGCAAGAACATAAATTCACTGGATTAAACAAAGGAGAATGAAGGGAAGAGGAGGTGGGAATACTAAAAACAGTAGAATGAATCAGACATAACTTTCCTATGTTCATATATGAATACACAACCATTGTAACTTCACATCATATACTACCACAAAAATGGGAAGTTATACTTTATGTATGTATGGTATGTCAAAATACATTCTACTGTTATGTATAACTAAAAAAAACAAATAAAAAATTTTCAAAAATCCTGTCCCAATCCTAACCTACTTTAACATGTTTCCTCTCAGCTTCATAAAGCAGAACTGCTTTCAGTAACCACTTATCCTTTAGTGACTATTTATTGAGCATCTACTCTGCCCTATTACCATGCTAGGTGGTGGTGGTGGGGGGGCTTAAAAATGAGCCAAGAATAGAATATTGTGTAAAATAACTCACTGTGTGGGCAGGATGATAAGACTATAAATAACTCTAAGACATGGCTTTAAAAAAATTCCACTGTGCCACAAGAAGTGCAAATAAAATACCATGGGAATCCAGAAGAAGAGAAATTAGTTCAATTTTGAAGAGCAGGGGAGAAGGATAGGACCAGGAATACCCTCTTGAGTTACATCTTAAAAGATAAAGTGGATTTGTTGTTGCTGAGATTGGCTAGGGGAGGAAAAGAGTCTCCAGATAGAGAAACAGTCAAAGCAGGATGTGTGGGATCAAGGGCATCTCAGGAACCAGGACTTGTCCTGTGTCTACCCAATTCTCAAACAGGAGTAACTTGGAGAGAAGGGTTCCTTTCTTACCTACAGCCTTAGCAGTCAGCTAGCTTCATGGAACCACCTTCCTATTTTTGGTTAGATCCTGCAAATGCTTACCCCTTCCCAAAGTATATTAACTTCTTCCAGGAGTTCTGGTAAGTCAACCCAGCGTGGGACTTGGTCCTTGCCCCACCGGGCTTGGAGTTGAGCTTCCCAGCCCTCTTGTCTCCCTACACTAGAGCATTTTCCACCCCCTTTACTGTATTGGAAGTGTATCTATATGTTACCATATGTGATACAACCCATCTATGTATATGATTTTAAAACAAGCTATGTGATGCTCTATAATTAGTACAAAGAAAAATATGAGGAACTTAATTGATAAAAAAAGACTATATTTCAATATGTAAATGCTTCAGGAAGCTCATACTAACAGTTATGAGAGGCCAGGAGTTTTCATATCTATGTATAGACTTTTTATAAATTTGGAGCTATAAAAGCAGACTGACATAGCTATATATTTTTGGAGACTCAAATACCATCAGCAGTGTTATTATCAGAGGATATAATTTTCTGTATAGAAAAGTGACAGACCCTTGGCCAAAAATGGTGACAGACCCTTGGCCAAAAACAAACAAACAAACAAACAAACAAAAAACACAAAAAACCTATGAAAAATGTAATTAGCCTTTAAAATTTTTTTAACAATTATAGTAGTTGCATTTCTGGAAAATTCTTTGTGTGTTAAAACTGTGCAAAAATTATTTGGAGTCTATATTTAAAATAGAGCTAGGTTTAAACATTGGATAATTATAAATATATTTTTAACCTTGGGCCTCTAGTGGGACATCAGAAAGTTTTATGGGTTGAGGGATAATTCTTTGTTGACTGAGACTGTCCCGTGCATTGTCCCTGTACAGTAAATGACAATAATTTTCCCCAATGTGATGAGTAATCCCCAATATACAAATTTCTAAAATATCTCCCAGAGGCAGCACCACTGCCATTGAGAACTACTGACTTACTGTGAAGTTGGGGAAGGGGGTTCACATTTCAAAAGACAACCAGGAGTACAAATAATCATTGGTTAAATGTTAAATCAGTCACTTAGAATAGACATCAAGTGATATTCAAAAGACAGCAAGATAACTGTGGGTACAAGTCATTGGGAAATTCTTCATAATCAAGCATGATGCTAGAAAAAGTATACGCTTTGAAGTCAGGCAAGCCCTGGGTTCAGGACCCCAACTTGTACACTTACTTCCTATGAGAATTTAGGTAAGTACTTAACTTCTCTAAGCCCCCCATTTTGCTTTCTGTAGAATAGGAGTAAAGGCGTCTACTTTGAAAACCACATGCAGAGGATTTAATGAGATTATATCTGGAAAGTGTCTAGGAGAATATCTGGTACATGGCAGATGCTCAATAAATAGTAGCTAACATTGGTATTAAGAGAGAGCAATGTGTACCCTTGAAGGATGGCAGGGTGGAGGAGGGTGAGGCAAGTGCAGCTTGAGCCTGGGCCTTGTGGGACAGGGAGATCCGTGGAGAGTGTGGGCAAAGCAACTAGGTAAATCAGGTTGGCAAAGAGAATGTGCTTAGAGGCAGGCGGAAACATGGGCACACTGACAAGTGTACCACCTTGAGTGCTTAGTTATGTAGTTTGGCATTTATTCATGTTAGCCAAAGGGAGTGACTGAATGTGGACCATTCCTACACATGAGCTAGGTTAAAGCAACTGCAGACAAACCCAGTGGGAGCTACAGCCCCTGCTGTGCTGAACAGCTGTGTCTACACCACAGGCCTCCCACTCACCCTGAGCCTCACGTGATATGACCCGGGGTGGCCCCGGACACCAGAGCAGCCTGTCCAGTGGCCTCAGAATGAATTCAAAAAGGCTGCTGGCAAGGTGGAGCTAGGCCAGATTCTTCTATGGCAAATTTGAAAAGAGCAAGACATCTACTAGAACTCAGTAGAAAGATTTTGAGGTGGACCTGGTATGGGAGCATCTAGCTGGGGCCAGGAGGATGTTAGGAGGAAGCCTGCCAGTAGAGACCTGGACAGAATATAAAAAAAAACATCTTGAGGAGAAACAACATGGCCCATGGAATAGAGACTGAGAGGGATGACCTGCAGTACTGGTGGTTTTCTGATTCCTGATCAAATTTATTTTACAAAGATTTCCCTTTACATAGTTAGCTTGCAATCCTAGATGTCCAAACTTTTCTAAGCACAATGTTTATTTTTTCTGGAGTTTTCTGAATAAAATTATTCAAATCCTTCCAAGTCTTTTACATATTCATCTCTCAACTTTGGATGCAACCTAGTCATAGACATGATATTCCAAGTCACAACCCATGGCACCACAGAACAGACAAAAATGGATTCTGATTAGAGAATGTGATAATAAGCCTTATGCTTAATGTTCTTTGCTTCAACAAATTCCTTCTAAACTTATCTGAGAAAATCAACTGTTATGGGGGTGGGGGAATCCATCTTACCACTAGAAGCTAAGGAATGATGTCCTTCCACCAATTTTGAGGAATTTCTGTAGATGACAGCCTGTGGAGTACCATATTGCTAGTGAGACCACCAATAAGCTATGTGGGAGCAAAAATGTCTGCTTGAGTTATAAGTAGGGCAAAGACTAGTGGGACCCAAATACAATCTGCAGTTTGATGCTGGATTTCTTGGGACATCAGTGAAAGGGCCAATTCCAAGCTTCCCAAAACCTCCAGAAAGACAAGAGTACTATAATTCAAAAGGAATAAGGACCCTGTAGCAGCAAACCATACCTGATATGGATCATGGTTTATTAAAACATGCAGAGAATTGATAAAAGTGGTGCTTAGGAAGAACAATCTTGAAAGGGAAGAAAATAAGTGTGAGGTTAATTCAGACAACCACACCCACAGAAGAACTCACAATTAAAGGGCAATTCCCCTGCTTTGATATTTCCACCCCGTGAGGTGAAGCTACCTCTGCTCAGTGAAAGAGTGGCAGAGACTGCTGGCTGCTCCTTAAAGCCATCCTCCTCTTCTTCCTAACAAATGAAATGTTTGGTGGGCACACAGATGCTGAGAAAGAAGAGGAGTGCCTTTCCTAGCCTTCCTTAAAGGTAGGATTCAGTCATGTGGCTAAGTTATGGCTAATGGATGGAAGTGGTGGTACCATGTGATTTAGGGGTTTTGCAAAAATTCCTCTCTTTCCCCTTTCCTCTACCCTGTTCCCTGGAGGGCAGATATGATGACTGCAATTCTGTTGTGGATCATTGGAATAAGGACCACATCCCTTTGATGAAAAAGCAGAAAGAAGGAGCCTATCAGTCCTAATGACTTGGAGAGAGCTGCCTTATCAACCCTATCAATTGTTGCTGAATTTTTACTTGAGCCAGGAACAAATTTCTGCTTCATTTTGTATGTTATTTCATATCCCCTTAGAGCCAACACTAAGTCTGTTTATTTTTTAATTTTGAGTTAGGGTCTCACTAATTTGCTGAGAGTCTGATTAAGCAATGAGTCTCTTTTCCTCATTACAAAATATTGTTAATTGCTTAAAATTTGAAAAATGTAAAAAGATACATAAAGTTAAAGATCATTCATAATTCTGTCGCTTGGTGACAACTATGGTGAAAAATTTGGGGTTTTTCTTTTCATCTACTTTTATATATTGCAATCTAAAATGAAATCCTACTGAAATTATAATTTAGTAGGCTTTTCTTTGTGTTATAGACTATTTTGCAGTTTTTCTACAGCATCAAATTTTCTTCAAAGTATGATATTTTTTCACATAAAATCTTGTACATGAATGTTCATGGCAGCACTGCACACAGGTGGCCAAAAGGTACATAACCCACATATCTGTCAATTAGTGGATGGAACAACTATGGTAGATCCATACAGTAGAATATTCATCAGTCATAAAAAGGAATGAGTTACTAACACCTGCTGCAACACAGATAAAGCTTGAAAACATTATGTTAAGTGACAGAAGCCAGATGCCAACATTGACATATGATATGATTCTCACTATAAAAAATGTTGAGAATAGGCAAATCCATAGATACAAGGTATATTAGCAGTTGCCAGGAATTAAGAGGAAGGAAAAGGGAAGTAATTGCTTAATTGGGTATAGGGTTTCCTTTTGAGGTGATGAAAATATTTTGGAATTAGGCAGTGGTAATGGTGACATGACATTGTGAATGTACTAAATGCCATTGAAGTGTATACCTTAAAATGGTAAATCTTTAGGTGCATATTCTAATGCAATAAAAATAGATATTGAAGGACTGCAAAAGATGATATTGCATGCCATAATTTAATTATCTCTCTATTGTCTAATGTTTAAATTTTTTAATTTTACTTTTAACCTAATATTTCAAGTTATTTTTCATTTATCTCACTCAGAATGTGATATGACTATTGTTATATGTATGTATACATGCTTTGATTAGATTGAGGAAATTTAATCTATTCCTAGTATTCTACGACTTGTAATCAGAAATAATTGCTTAATTTTATCCAGTACTTTAAAACATCTATTGACTGACATAAATGTAATTTTTTTCTTATGTGATCTTTTGCCATAAAATATTTTATTTGTATATTTCTTCTAGTAAATTTCTCTTACATTCCTGTTACAGATCTTGGTTATAATGTGCTATTGAATTCTGTGTACTAACATTTTAATTTGAACTTTCTCACCTATATTAAGAAACAAGATGTTCTGCAGTAGTGTTTCCATGTCTAGTATGAGGATATCTGCCAATGTCAATTACATTTGAAAAAACTGGGATGATTCTTTTCAGGTGTTTATTACAGGGAACCCTGGAGGCTTTAATATGCAAATGTACATTGTGAATTTCCAAGGGGAAGATACAATGTGAGACTTTCCCACATTTATTTGACCATGGCACATTTTTCAAGTCATATGTGTTAATGGAACAGTGTTTCATAACCTGGAAGTGTGTGCTCCTCAGAATACCATCGGGAAACTTGTTGTTTTTTTCATGAGCTAAATTTGAATATGTTAATGTTATGTTTATTTCATAAGCTAACTTGGGCAACTCTTTATCTTTTCCTGTATTTAAAAACATTATATATATTTTTATATGTTATAATATATATAATATATATATTATTTTTTCTCTCTCAACATACAATTTTGCAGAGGTTTTTCTCTACTTAATTTTATCAAAAAACTACTGCTTAGATTTATCTGCGAACTCTCTGTTCTCTTATTTGGTGATTTCTGTTTTCATCTTTACTATTTTCTTCTCTATCAGTCATTGTCCTACCAAGAAAATAGGAACCACAACAGCTATGTGATTAGAGAGAATGAGGAATTACTTAAATAAGCACTAGACAGTTGAAAATGTGAAAGAGGCCCCTGAGGCAGCAGAGCTAATAAATACAGGAAGCAGCTACCACTCTTGGGAATAAAAGTTGGAGTTTTTAGTTAGAAGCTGAATTTGGAGAAGGAGTCCCCTAAAGCTGGGACGGGGTCTCTGAGGAGGGGCTGCTGCCTGGCTGCTGCTGGCATGTTTGAGTGGACATGAGGAGGCTGGATCTGGAAGTCTGGAAAGAAGCAGGGAACTGGAATCAGCGTGGCTGCTATAGGTAAAGAACTGGAGTGGAGGTGCTAGGAAGAGGAAGAGCAGGCGAAGGACAGATGCATATCTCATTGTTTCCCTCATTCCTTCCAAAAGGCTAGCAGAGGAGAAATGTGATTTGCGGAATCTCAGTCTCAGCATCACACAACAGAGACAGAATAGTGGCTTTGCCACTGAGATGAGGGCTTAACTGCCAACATCTGCCTTTGCTCTTATTTGACTGTTCTTTCCTTTATTCTTTTAAAAATATTTTTCACTATTTTTATTGATGTATATAAATCACATGCCACAAAATTCACCCTGTTAAAATATACATTGCCGTGGCTTTTAGTATATTCACAGTGGTGCACAGACAACTAATTCCCAGATGTTTCCATCATTCCATAAAGAAATTCCATAGCTATTGGCAGTCCTTCCTCATTCTCCATTGTCCCCAGCCTCTGGCAGTCAAGAATCTACTACCTGTCTCTAAGGATTTGCCTATTTTAGAAATACAAATGAAATCATCCAATACAGTCTTTTATTTTTGGCTTCTTTCACTTATCATAATGTCTCCAAGGCTTATCCACATTGTAGCATGTATTTATTTTCTTTTTTCATGGCTGAATAATGAATACCCCTTTTATGAATACACAATTTTTTTGGAGGCACTGGGGAATGAGCCCAGGGGCTTGCACATGTGCAGCATGGCTACCACTGAGATACATCCTCAGCCCTTTTTTAACTTTTTATATATTGAGACAAGGTCTCACTAGGTTGTCCAGGCTGGCCTTGAACTAGCAATTCTCCTGCCTCAGCCTCCCAAGTAGCTGGGATTATAGGTGTGCAACATTGCACCTGTGTGAATAGACAATAGTTTATTTATCTATTTATTAATTGATGGACATTTGGGTTGTTTTTACTTTGGGGCTATTATATACAACACCGCTACGAACATTTACTTGGTTGCCAGTGTTGGGGTGAACTGTTTTTTCAGTTTTATTGGGTATACACTCTTTCATTTATTCTTTTTTTGTTTTAAGCAGTGCTGGGGATATGCTCTACCATTGAGCTACATCTCTACTCCTCATTGATTCTTTTTAAAATTTTATTTATTTATTTATTCTACTTAGGTATACATGATAGCAGAATGTATTTTGATTCATTGTAAGCAGATGGAGCACAACTTTTCATTTCTCTGTAGGTGATGTAGAATCACATCACATATGCAGTCATACATGAAGCTAGGGCTATGATGTCCATCTCATTCCACCATCTTTACTGTCCCTGTGCTTAAATGTTTCATTTAATTATTAATTATGTTTAAAAAGCTGACTCCTTTAAGATCATCAGTCTTGTTCCAAATAATGTTTTCCACATCCACTAGGTTAGACATTCATTGCACTCACTTATTCTCCTTTTTAAATAGTTGTTAGAGTTTTGATTTTTTTCCCTTTACCCAAGGGTTATTTAGAAAAGTATTTTAAATCACATATTGAACTTTTGTTTAAGTTTTATGGACACTTAAAGCTATTTGGAAGGTGTTGGGCTTTTCTTTGTTGCCTGTTATATTTTCAAAGGTTTATATTATCCATGGATTCTTAAAAGTTTGTT
This sequence comes from Geosciurus inauris, assembly GCA_004024805.1. Classification (NCBI taxonomy): domain Eukaryota; kingdom Metazoa; phylum Chordata; class Mammalia; order Rodentia; family Sciuridae; genus Geosciurus; species Geosciurus inauris. Next base: position 113,385 of record PVHX01001198.1, on the reverse strand, counting down.
ATAAACATTTTTCTAATTTTATTCTGCAAACTGCTTTCTTTGTTCACTTGATGTCAGGAAACAATATCAGTGTCTTTCACAATTTTTTTCTCTTCCTAGTGTATATAATTTTAGCTTTATATATATTTGATACTTGTTCAAAAATTCTTGTCTATTAATTCTTCTGTGGGAATTAGAATTTTAATCAACACAAATGATCCTATTTATTTCATTAATGATTTCGATTTTTACCTTGAACACATTCCAGACTAGGGAGACAATAGGCTACTCATAATCTTTTCTTCCTAGATGACTGTTGCAGTTGTTTTTAGTGTTAATACAGAACAGTTTTATGACAATCATTCATTGTTAATTCTCACTTTGTCTCAAAGTAGCACCTGTAATCCCAGCAACTCAGGGTGGGGTTAGGGCCTCAGGCTAAATCAGGAGGATTGCAAGTTCAAAACCAGCCTCAGAACTTAGTGAGGCCCTAAGCAACTTAGTGAGACCCTGTCTCAAAATGAAAAAGAAAAAGAGCTAAGGATGTGGCTCAGCGGTTAAGCATCCTGATTTCATTCCCCAGTACAAAAAAAAAAATGCTTTTGATGTCTCCAAAATGTCTAAAACACACATTTTATTTAGTTGTTGGGAAAAAGATAGTAGATGTTTATGTTTGGGGTGACTGCCTAATAAAAACTAAAAATGTTGAATATTTATTGAGCATTTTTTACATTTACATGTGAAGAACTGTTTTAAGAACCCTACTTATACTATTTGATCCTCATAAAGAGATGGTGTCCTGACATGCTTAACCATTTACTTCGCTCCCTGACTATGTACCCCCAACCACCATCTCTCTTCCTTCGTCAGTGTTTCCTCCTATGTCCCCTCCTGGCAAGTTGTGTTCATCTAGTGTGACATGTTTGACACATCTGATGGGAATAGGGCTGGATACCTGACCCAGAGCAATAATCTATAGATTAGGCTGAATTGTTTATATATCTTGAATGAGAGACACAGAGACCTTGGAGGGTTGTGGGCTCTTGTATAGATAAGTTATGTGGAGCCGGTCCTGGGCAGCCGTTTACAACTACATGAATGTTGACAGTAAAGTCAACGGGAGTCCGAATCAAATGCACAGGGAGAGCAGTGCCAGAGCCCATGTGGAGATGGAGGGAGACCTGTCTGAGCAGTTTCTGGTTTCTATGAGGCTGAGTTATACTTCCTATAATTGTTCCTATGAGATATCCTTGACTCCTGATAATACACTTTTAATTTTCACTGGCTTTGGTGAATTTTCTGTTTCTTCAATGAGCTCTAATGAAAATGGAGCTCAAATGAAAATGCTATTTATCTAAGTGAGATACTGTGGCAAATTATATTTTCCAAAGATGGACACCTTAATATCTCCAGTACTGTTTATTTCTAGAAACTTGCTATTTCACAAGTAAGAGGTACCATCTACATTCTCTCTCATTGAGGCCACACTGGTCTTGGTGACTGCTTTGAACTATGCAATATGGTGGACATGGCTCTGTGTGACTGCCAAGGCTAGTCACAAAAGCACCTCATTCTCTTGGGGCACTTACTCTTTGAAAACCAATACCATGCTATAAGAAATCTAAGGAGTTAGTGGAGAGGACTATGTAAAAAGAACTGAGCCCCAGTTCAAAGCCCCAGCTGAGCTTCCAATTGACCACCAGCATCAACTCCAATTGACCCGCCAGTCAAGAGAATGAGCCATTTTGAAAGTGTATCTTCTAACTCAGAGTTAAGTTGCTCCAGCTGATGTCACTTCAAGCAAAAGTGGATCTGTCCTTACCAAATTAGGCAGATTCATGAGCAAAATAGAACGATTGCTGTTTTAAGCCATTAAATTTGGGACTTTATAGTTTGGCATTTGTGCCATTCATACACTCTTAGGGTAGTTTATGAAACACTAAACTATAGTAATTCCTTAATACATAGCTATTTCTAACAAGGTTCTATGAAAACTTGACTTGGAGAAAGATGTTTTAAGATGAGAAGGCAGAGAATGAGAAAAGGGGAAAAAGTCACCTTGAATTACAGTGATTGTGTTAACAAGTAACCAAAGAACTGGATGGAAAAGGAAGAGAAGGTGGAGGGAAGAAAATTCTGGGTAAATTCCCTACCTTTCTCAGCAGAAGTCCTCCCCATAGCTTGGAGGAGGTGGGAGAGGTGGCAATGGCCAGGCATAAGATTCTGGCTGCAACTGGGAAAAGTTCAGAAGTATATCCTGCCTTTATTCACTCTTTTGGCCCCATAGGTTGTCATGTTAGGCATACAGCAGTTGCTCAATATTTGTTGTAAATTAAATAAATACATGGACATTCCATAGTGTCAGAGTCAAAATCCTTATTTGTAAAGAACAGAAACTCTATCAAGTTAACTTAAAAAGTGAGTGTAGTGTGAAGATAAAGGGGAATTTTCTACAACATAACTGCAAAATGTGTATCAGGGTCTCATGAGAACAGACAAACAGATTCATTTTTTCCCCCTGTGCTTGGAGTCATGGAGCTCTCTTACCTTGGCTCCTTTCTCCATGTCTAATCTGCTTTTCCTCTTTACAGATAAGCTTCCTCTGCCAAGCCTTTTGTTTCTTTTCTCCCCAAATCTCATTTTTACAAGGCTTTGGATAGTCGTGTTGGCCCCACTGCATACCTACAGCTCCAATGACTGACACTGCTGACTGATTTTCTCTGCCTACGTATCAGACTCTTGGGAAAGAGATTCTAATTGGCTAAGCTGGGGCTCAGTGTCCACGTGGGTCTGAGCAGCTGTGGCCAGGCTGAAGTTTTGCAGAGTTCTAGGTTTCTTCTCCTAGTTTCCGAGTGAACTGGGTTGCGAAGATGGGGCATCCTCAGGGAGGAAATGGTGATGCCATGACATGTGTAAACGCAGAACAAGGGGATTTCATTCTACCCTCTGAAGCCTTTGGCTATAGTCCATGGTCCTACAAAAATACCTTTAGGAAGCAAAACATCGCCTTTGCCATAGAAGTACCCCCAGCACAATACTTCCCCTGCCCATCTGATTTTTCCAATCACTGTTTCAAATGCACATCAGTTTCAAGGAAGAAGAAGATCCAGCTAGAAGGTACACCACATAGCCGTGACACATGCTGTCCAAGATTTCCTATGCTTCTAATAATCAGTATCTCTGTTACCCATGGTCACTTTCAGACTAAACGATTAGGGTCCATCGACAGCCATCGATCAAGATCAGAGTCTTTCCCCAATTGGGAAGTGCAAATATCAATCCCTTGTCTGAACTTGCTAGCAGTCCCGTCTGTTAGCAACCTACCCAGAGACATATAGGAACCAGGTTGTCAGTCTGGATTAATCCTCGGTGTCAAGAATGGAAAGAAAACAATAGCTTTATGCAGATAGCCCACCATAGCCCACCTGAAGCTGATGGTCTCTAAGTCTTCACTTTCAAGGGTACCCTAGTGACCTGCAGAGGGCAAAGCTTACTCCCTCGCCCCACCTAATTTTGAAAAGTAGCTCACAATGGAAGATAATCTAATTTTTTAAAAACCATCTGGTTTTTAAAAACCATTTGGTTTTTAAAACCATTTTAAAAACCATTTTTACATAAACACATTTAATACATATCAAGTTACAAAATTACACCTAGAAAAAGATGAACTTGAGTAGTGTATTTTAATATTTGCTTGAACATGTCTTTCTGACAATGATCAAAATTCAAGTTGAATTTTAAAAAACTTGAATTTTCTTCATTCTGCTATTCTGTACTGTTCTCTAATTAGTGTAACAGTAAGAACTTCCAAACTATAATGTGGTCTAAATTTTTGCAAAATTATTTATTAGTGAAAACCACTAATGATGAATATGTATCGTATCAGTTTTCAAAATGTCTACAACCTGTTATTTTGTTTCTAAAACATAGGTCAGTCTGGAATGGCGTTCAGTGCTGAAATAGACCAGATAAACTCCAATTCTTGCCCCCAAAATGCTTTTTTAAAATTCTTTTTTGAATTTTTAAGGTCCAGGCTGTTAACTGAGAGAGGCCTGGGTTGATTGGCAGTATCTGTCCAAGGCAATGAACTCCACTTCAACGATGCCTTTATGCTGGTGTGTCAAGTTGTTCAACTGTGACCCTTCCATCTGTTCCAGCTAATCTGAAAGTCATTTAGACCCGCTTCCCCATTCATCTGAAACACAGCACATTCTCCTGTTAACACACATATGCAAAGTTGTCTGCTGTCAGCAACCTACGGGTTTTTTTTTTTTTTTTTTTTTTTAAGTCTCACTTACAACATCTGTATAAACATTTACACAACAGAAAATCCATTTACTGACTATTACTGCCTTCCTAACTTAATTTTTCAGACATTTCTAAGTCTGGGGTCATTTTGAACACATGTAGAAGTTTACCTCCTCAAACTGATTTTTAAGCAGGTATGGTCACTTGATTTTGGCATTTAAAAAAAAACTCATTCCGTGTTCATTGTCCTGAGACTTCTTAAAAATTCATAATCTTATTTACAAGGATTCAGTTAAAACTGAAGATGCTTGCATACTCCTTTTCTTTTCTTCCTTCCTTCCTTCCTTGTTAAGCAATCTTGGGAGGAGGTAGGTAATCAAGTTCATCAGGTCTTCTAAATTAGAATCTCTGAGGTGAGTCTTTGGGAATCTATATTTTCAAAAAGTGATTGTGAAAATCAATCAGGTTCAGAAATATCTGGTTTATTTGCACTTTATTAAGTGCTTTCTACCTCATGATTCTGCTTTCTTTTTTAATGACTTGTCGATCTCATTAAATAAACTACTTAGCTAAAGTTAAAAAGCAAAATATGAGAAAATAGAAAAGTTTATTTCAGTGTTTTACATAAACATTTTGTCATGCATTCGGATGTGACACAATAACATTTATACTAAATGAATTAAGGCCGTCTTTGCTCTAGAACTTAAAAATAATTGATTTGTTTTATTTTAATCTGGTCCCTTCTCTGTGCTCTGCCCAGATCTTTACTGTATTCCTCAGGTCATTCCACAACCCTGATGCTGAATCTCTGTGTGACTTTGAATGAGTTATTTCTCCTCTCTTAGGTTTAGGTTGAATGAGGGAGAAGATGATTTCTAAAGTATTTTCTAGCTCCAATGTTCTCAGGGTGTCTAAAACAAGTTCTATACATCCTTGACCCAAAGATAGAACTACTTCCAGTTTTTTTTTGTTTTTTTTTGGTACCAGGGATTGAACTCAGGAGTACTTGCCCACCGAGCCACATCCCCAGCCCTATTTTGTGTTTTATTTAGAGACAGAGTCTCACTGAGTTGCTTGGTGCCTCGTTGTTGCTGAGGCTGGCTTTGAACTCGTGATTCTCCTATATCAACCTCCCAAAGTGCTGGGATTACAGGCATGAGCCACTGCGCACGGCTTACCTCCAGATTTGAACATTATCTCCAACCACACATAATTGGAGCCTGCAAAGGTATAATTTGGTCAAGTTGTTTTAGAAAAGTATTTCTGAGTTAGAGGAGCTTAAAGAAATACCTTTCTGTAATTTTCCAAGAATTTAAAAAATTTATACCTCCATGTCCAATAGTGTTTTTATTGCCTATTCATAAAATGTCCCCCTCTATCTGAGATGATATTGACAGTCTTTAGTGGATATTTTCATTACATTTGTCCCTGCATTTCCCCACCTCCTCTTCATTTTTTGTCTTGAGGTCTTTTGGTATGATCAAAAGGACATAAAAGACCTCTGATGGATTGTGCTATCTGGAATAAATAATTTCAACCTGTGAGCTTTAGTTTTTTCATATGTAAGATGGAAATAATTCATGCTGGACTACAAAAGAGGCTGTGTCAAAGCACATTCTAAACTGTATCTCATAGAGATGTCATTTTGTCATAATTATGACTTCTGCTGCTGTTTATAAATTGATCTTATCTCACTATTATGAATAAAGTGCCTAGGAGAAAAATGGAAGAGAGTCTCAGACACGATGTCAAAAGCTTAAAAATATTCATAGCTTTTGGCACAATAATTTTGCTTCTAAGAATGTATGAAAATAAATAGCATATGTTTTGCATATGGACATCCAAAGAATGATTTTGTAGTAGCTCATAATTAAAGCCAATCCCATATCTCTGAGTAAATCATAATCTAACTCTCACAGAGATACTATCTAGCCATTCAAAATGACTTAGAATATGCTCATGGTACGTTGTAAATAACAAAAATAAAGCAAGATGAAAAACTACATTCGATATTATTGTAATTTTATGATGAAATATGACAGAGTCTCACTATGTTCAAGGCTGGCCTCTAACTTGAGATCCTCCTGTCTCAGCTTCCTGAGTAGCTGGGATTGTAGACTGTGCCCAGCCTACATATATCTTAAACCAAGAAAAAAGACTGATTTATTGATGTATATTCAGTGGTTGTCAGCAATGGGAATATAAATAACTTCATTTTCTATTTGTCTCTATTTTCTATATTTAGGTTTAAAGTGTATTATTTACTTTTCAAAAGTTGCAGTATCTCCTCCTCTCCCAAATTGCCAGTCTTTGTGCAGCCAGCAAAAACTTTCTGCATGTTCCCTATGCATCTTTGCATTCTGTTGGGCATAATAGAGACTCAGAGGTGGATAGCATGGTTGTGGGCTTTAAGGAGCTTACAGTCAAGAAAAAGAAATTGTTCGTATACAAAGAAAAGCAATAATGTGAAAAGGGTCCTTAGAACAGGATGAATAAAATGCCACAGAGGTTGAGAGGAAGCAAAGTAGATCAAAGATGTAGGTATTGGACCAGAGATCTTGCACCTGCTAAAAGAAAATGTAGGCCTAACTCTCCATCATGTCATCTTAGGAACTGACTTCCTCAGCAAGACTCCTAACGTGCAAGAAGTAAAATCAAGAATCAATAAATAGGCTGGGCATGGTGGTATACGCCTGTAATCCCAGCAGCTTGGGAGGCTAAAGCAGGAGGATCGTGAGTTCAAAGTCAACCTCAGCAACTTAGCGAGTCCCTAAGTAACTCACTGAGACCCAGTCTCTAAATCAAATATAAAAGAGATGGGGATGTGGCTCAGTGGTTAAGCACCCCTGGGTTCAATCTCTAGTACCAAAAAAAAAAAAAAAAAAGAATAAATGGGAATGGGATGGTACCAAACTGAAAAGCTTCTTCACAGGAAAAGAAACAATCAAGAACATGAAGAGAGAGCCTACAGAATGGGAGAAAATCTTTGCCATCTGCCCCTCAAATAGAGCATTAATCTTCAGGATATATAAAGAACTCAAATATATATAAAGAACTTAACACTGAAAAATGAACCCAATCAATAAATGGGCAAAGGCACTGAACAGAAGAAGAAATATGAATGGTCAACAAATATATGAAAAAATGTTCAACATCTCTAGCAATTAGAGAGATGTAAATCAAAACTACACTGAGATTTCATCTCACTCCAGTCAGAATGACAATTATCAAGAATACAAGCAACAATAAATGTTGGTGAGGATGTGGGGGAAAAAGGTACACTCATACATTGCTGGTGGGACTGCAAATTGGTACAACCACTCTGGAAAGCTATGGAAATTCTTCAGAAAACTTGGAATGAAAACACCATTTGACCCTGCATTCCCACTCCTCCGCATATACCCAAAGGATTTAAAATCAGCATACTACAGTGACATGGCCACATCAATGTTTATAGCCCCTCAGTTCACAATAGCTAAGCTATACAACCAACCTAGGTGCTCTTCAACAGATGAATGGATAAAGTAATATTCCATTGGATATACACAATGGAATATTACTCAGCCTTAAAGAAAAATGAAATTATGGCATTTGCCAGTAAATGGATGAAACTGGAGACCGGCTTAAATCCTGCAGGATTTCTATTGGAGTGATAAGCAGTTGGAAGAAATACTTTAATCTTCATAGACTATGTGTTTCAATTGAGAAACAGGGAAGTATTTCAGCTCAGTTTTTATTTACTGAGCTGCTCTTGTCAAATGAAGAAAATGAAGCCCCAACCTGATGAGCTCCTTTATGTTCTGAAAGCAGAAAATGTTTAATTTATCAGCCATCTGTTAAAAGGTAAGATATCCAAGAACAAATGTGAAGAATCTTCAAATAGCACAAGGTCACCAAAATCATACAGGGACACCTGGGCTTACTGTCTCACTCAGTTCCCAAAATTTGGGACCATATCTCCAAATGCAAATGGGAAGAAGTAAAAGTGAGAGGAACTTTCCATACAGTCCAGAATTCTCTACCTAAGCAAAAAAAAAATAGAGTTGGAGTCTATGATGATGGACTCCACAGTAGAAACACTAATAAAATTGCCCACAGAATGGGGTATCTTTTTCTTTTAGTAGCACAATGTTGTATGTAAATCGGGGTTAGAGTATCCCATTTAAATAAACACTTCTGTATCAAAAGCATGGGTCATGAACTTCAATTGCTTACACTAGCCAGGCAGGTCAAATGAATGTGTGACCTTGGTGGGTCACAGACACTGATGCCACAGTAAGCTGCAGAGTATGTGTCGCACCCAAAGGTGCTTTGTGCCTACTGAACTTGTCACACCTGTGGGCCAGATTAGCCTCTCTGTACTGTAGCCAGTTTGTGCCCCAATGGAGTGGCCCTTGGAAAAGCATGTTCGGGAGCTCACTGTTCATGGTTCCAGGTAAGGGCCATCAGTTTTTCTACCAGTTCTGGTATTCAGGTCCCTAGAAACTATTCTTCCTCAATAAGGAACCTAGAATGAAGAGAAGCTGAGAGGTAGCCCAGCATGACCAGGGGAGACCAACTGGGAATGAATCTCAAGCCAAGGAATGGAAGAAGTGAAGGAAATCACACTCCACCCATCAAGGCATTGAACAGGAGTTGATGGTCTCCTGGTATCCCCAGATCATATGATCAATTGTTCCATGCCAGTGGCTTTCACTGGGACAACTTTGCACTCAAGGGTCATTTGGCAATATCTGGAGACATTTTTAGTTGTCACAGCTGAGGGAGGGCAGTGCAACTGACATCTAATGGATAGAGGCCAGGGATACTGCTAAATATCCTTCAATGCAAAGGACAGTCCCTCACAAAAAAAGAATGTCAATGCAGAGGTTGAAAAGCCCAACCCCTTACTCATGGCCCCATGATACCAAGGCTAACTAACACCCTGAATAGCACGAGTATATTTTCACCATACCTTCATTTCTAGGAGTGACCCTAGACAGCATTTTGTAGGAATGGCCGGCTGAGGAAAGAAATGCTGCCAAATCCATCCTAGCTCCAGAGATACCACTGATAAGGCCGTAGCACAAAGTTCTACAGCATCTCCTCTTCCAAACCTGCCTGGGCTCTCTACAGCCTAAGATTCTTAGTGTGCCTTGGGAGGAAGACCACTTCATGACCTCACTACAGCCTGTGCTTCCAGTTTCACCTGTAGTCCACAACTGTCCCCTGCTCTGCCTGACACTCTCTTGCTTTTCCCAAAGGTGCCATGCCCATCGCGCCTCCAGGCCTTTGCCCGTTGCTATGGTTTGGATGTGAGGTGTCGCCCCAAAGCTAACGTGAGTCAATGCAAGAAGGTTCGGAGGAGAAATGACTGGGTTGTAAGAGTCTTAAGCCAATCAGGGAATTAGTCACCAGATGGGATTAACTGAGTGGTAACTGAAGTGGTAGGGTGTGGCTGGAGGTGGTGGGAATTGGGGGGGCGTGGCTTTGGGGTACATATTTGTATCTGGCAAGTGGAGACCGACCTCTCTACCTTCTGATCATCATGTGAGCTGCTTCCTTCTGCCACACTCTCTCACCATGATGTTCAGCCTCACCTCAATCCCCAAGGAATGGAGCCAGCCTTCTATGGACTAAGACCTCTGAAATCATGAGCCCCCAAATAAACTTTTCTTCCCTAAAATTGTTCTGGTCAGATCTTTTAGTCACAGCAGCAAGAAAAGCTCACTAAAACATCCATGCAATTCCTTCTGCCTCAACCATCCTCTCAGCTCTACCCCTCTTCCCTGACTCTGCCAATCAGGTAAAGCCCTTTTTGGCCCAATGAAAATGTTTCACCCTCTCTATCCTCAAGTCCCAGGTAGAATGACTCACTTCTTCCCATGAGCTTCCACAGCATTTTGTGCTCACTTCCATTAACCAAATTAACACTTAACCATAACATGCTTTGAGGCACATTTAGACCAAGCCTGACACTATGCCTGGTACACACTAACCCTCTGTGCTTTCTAAGCTTAGTTGAACTGGATTCTACTGTAGTAAAATTTTTGGCTTATCATTCATTCATCCACTCATTCTTTCATTTTGAGCATTCTCTTTATGTCATGCACTAACCAAATTCTGAGAACAGAGAGGTAGTTAAACAGGCCATTTTATGAGGGTTGGGGGTCGGTGGGTACAGATCATAAAACTCATCCTGAGTCAGAAGTGGACTCCCTAGCCCATCTGACAATCAGCTGCCCATTTCTGCTTGAACTTTTTTCATAAAGGGAAATTCACTTCCTAAAGCAAATCCGATGCACTGCTGGCAGGCTCAGATTCTCCTTCCACGTGGCTGGAATCTCTGCCCTGGCACCTTGGGCAGAGGGTCAGCCCTTGCAGCCACATAGAATAAGCCTGCTTCCTGTTCCTCATCATCATGCTTCAAGTATTTGAAAACGGGTCTCCTGGCCGCTAGGATCAACATTGCCAATTCCTTCAGTAATTGTCGCTGTCATGGTTTCAGACTTCTATTACATTGGTCCTAATCCTTTGAGGGTCTCCCAGGATATACATCTACCTGATAACTATGGTCATTGCCATAATAGCCAACAGGTATTGAGCATTGCTATTAGCCAGCATCGCAGGAGGCTCTTTACAAGCCTATATCATTTAATCCTCAGTTCAACTCTAGAAGGAGGCTACTATTATCTTCATTCTACAAATGAGAAAACTGAGGCTAAGTAGACTAAATAACTGGGGTTGTATAGATGTTAACTGATAGGTCTGGGATTCATAGCCTGAATTAAATTCATAACTACTTTAAAATGTTGCTTTCTATGATCTGTGGAAAAGGCCATTTACTGAACATAGAAACACGGGTAATAACATCATCTGGCCTCTGTGCTAGTGGCCACACAGTACAAGGTTACTTGCTTTTTCTTCACAGCACTGTTAAGGCAGCCGGTTCAGTGCCTGGCATAATGAGGTGGTCAATAAATGGATTTTTAATAAATCAGCATACTTTCTAGTTATACTTACACTTTTGTTTTGTTTAGTCTGACCCAAGGACAGGAGTTCAATTTATGCCTGAAATATTTACTTTGTCAGATCTAACTCTTGGCTTCTGACTACTGTAGTTGGCTGAATAATGGCAATCCTAAGACACCAGGCCCTAATCCCTAGGCCTGTGAATGCCACCTCATTTGTGGATGTGACCAACTGAAGGGTCGTGTGATGGGGACATGGTACTGGGTTATCCAAATATACCTAAGTGCTATCACAAGAGACATAAAGGAGAGGAGAACAGACTGACCAGACAAATGGGGTGGAGGTCATGTGTCTGTGGAGGCAAGGGTTGGAGTGACACTGTCACAAGTCAAGGAATGCCACAGCCACAGGAAACTGGAAGAGAAAAAGAACAGATCCTTCCCCAGAGCCTTCAGCAGGAGCACAGCCATGATGATACTTCGATTTTGTCTCAGTGCAATGAATTCTGGTTTCTAGCCCCCAACACTGTGAGAGAATATGTTTCTGTTGCTTTAAGCCATCGTGTCTGTGGTAATTTGTCACAGTAGCTACAGGAAACTAATACAATTGCTGCATAGTTTGGGATCTTAATTCCCTAATCCAATGAATTAATTAGCTCTCCCAGCCTCAGACCAGCAGCAATGTAAAAGATCTGATGTTGTCCTCTACATATATATGTAATTGTCAAGATGTAGATCAGTCACAGGACCATGCATGTAGTCTAGGTTTCATCAGAGTATGTTTGTTGAATGCTGGTTTCACAACAGGAAGCACTAGACAAAAGGAGTTTTGTGACTTAGTAAGGAAGTTTGGGAAACACTGGATAAAACCGCTGGAAAAAGTTTTTCTCCTTCAGGATTTCTCAGAGCCTTTAATATGCTAGTGGACTCCACCATCTCTAAATGCAGCAGGGATATGCACTGGTGTGTTTCCCAAGCTTATGTGCTCAGTCATCCCACCCCTGGAAAAGCACTTCTGAAAACAAGTATTGTAAACACTGCAGTTAGAAGAAAACTCTGCCAGCCCAACCACCTCACTGTTCCGATTATAACACTGAAGTCCAAATAGTTGCTTTGCTAAAATCTACTGGTAATAACATATTCAGGGCTTGCCCCAGGTTTCCTAATAATTTGTCCAGTGTTTCTTCTACAAAATGAGTTGAACACCCACAAAGGAAGCACTGAATGTCATTTTTAAAATAAGGGAAGAGGATTCTCCAAAGACAACTTTATTAAAGGAAACATTTTCTACAGTGAGTTAGCTTGTAGAATATAGCAATGAGATATGAGGAAGGGTGGATTTTTCCTATCTTTTGTTATTGGCATTGACCCTGAAGGTCCACAGAGGCTTAAGGGGCTTAGATCAAGGGCAGGTTTTGAAATTGAATTTATTCAGATTAGTCAAAACCTTCAGTGAGAGGATTTACTCCCTACAAGCTGTTGCCAAGTTGGGGCTGCCCAGGTCAGGCCCATTTTCCTGAGCTACAATCAACGTATTCCTATGTTGTCACAGTGTCCAGGAACCAGTTTGCTGGGACACTAAACATTCAGAGCTTCCTTAGCCTCCTGGACCACTTTCCAATCCTTGAATATTTTTAGAGAGGCCTCTTGCAAGCAGCATATTTTCCAATAATTGTACAGGGAGATGATCCTAGGAATAGCAGCCAGAGATTCAGAGTCTAGAAGAATGTTCCTTCCTTCCCAGTTGACATTGGACAAGCCATGATGCAATTATTCCCTGCCAGGGGGATATTTTGATAATCTAGAAGATACAGGACACTTGGAAGCCCAGGGTTATGTACGTTGGGCATATTCCTTTCAGCTTCATATCTCCTTAGTTTGCTAGATACAAAATTTACTCCCTGAGTCTGAAAATTGTCACTGATTTTAAGAGGTCTGCATGTGACAGGGATAATATTTGCAGAGATGTCCCTCAAAGCAGATGTCCTATTTCCAGGATGCCACATTAGGGCTCTGTCCTAAGATGAAGTTTCTGGAGAGGCCTTAAGTCTCAGTTTTACTCTTCTGTATCTATATTTTTAAAATAGCTTTTATATTGAAAATATTTTAAAAAGCAGAAAATTAAAATTTTCCTATATTCTCACCAGTGGGAGATAAACATGACCATTTTAGGCTCCAAGTCCTGTTAGAGATTTTTTTTTTTTTCTTTCAAATACCTCAATAAGATGCTAGTGAGAACAAACTTGACATTAGTCCTTTTAGTTCCCATAGGATGGGAGGGACCTTGTGGGTTAGCTCTCTATTAAGCACAAAGAGGATTGCCAGTGACTGAGCTATAATTTAAAAAACATCTTGTGAAACTGGAGGTCTGAGTACCCAATGAATAGATGAGGAAACTGAGCGTTATGTATAATTGCATTACGATTTGCTACTTGCCAATGGTAAGGAAAAAATGTTTTTCGAATTCAAAGAGTGACTGACTGCCCAGCTGGCATTTAGCAAGCCATAATGCAATTATTCCTGGCCAGGAGGACATTGTGACACAATAATCTAGAAGATAGTATCACTTTGTATCTCAGTAGTAGTGCAGGGACCTGAGACTCCTCTGGTATGTGTTTAGTGTTGTTTCTTTCCCTAGACCAGCTGTCTCACTATAGAAAGAATTATAGTCATAAAATTCAATTTGAGTAAGAACATTTGGCTATCTGCCCAAAGCATGAGCAACTTTGATGCACTCAATTGGCATTATGGGGAAAGAAATAATCTCATGAATTTAAATTTCCAAAAATGAAAGGTCAGCTTTTAGTACAAAAATTCTGATCTTAATTCGAACCTACACCTATGTACAATATTCTAAGTATGCCTTTTCAAAGTCAGGCACTTTTAACAGCACTTCCTTTTTTCTTAATGACACAGTTATAATTACGAGTATCAGTTCTTCCTCTGTGCTGTAATATCGTGAGACCTCCTGGGGCTGGTAGATTGTAAAACCTTGAGCAGCTCCAGACAGCTAGGCTTTTATAGTTTTATGTTTGCTTTATATGGATTTTCTGTCTCTCTCTTCACAATCAAGCTGTCACCTATTATTTATTACTGCCCCCAGTATATCTGAGATCCTCTCTTCATTTGTCCCCCATCTGCTATGCTGCTTCTCGTCTGTTATATGCAGGGGAAGCAGATCTCTGTGCTTGGTAGAAGTATTTGTCATACAAGAGTAAACAGGTTCTGAGTGAGTTCTGAGGGGCTCTCTTGGTCATAAAATCAGGGAGCAGACTTAGGGACAACTATCTGAATTGCTCACAAGCCTTGTTAATTTTTTTTTTACATTGGCAAATAAATGGCATCCTATCAAATTATATAGTGCAGTACTTTTTCTTTTTAAAACAATGACATAAATGGGGGGCTGTAGCTGTAGCTCAGTGGCAGAACACTTGCCTAGCACGTGTGAGGCACTGGATTCGATCCTCAGCACCACATAAAAGTCAATAAATAAAATAAAGGCATGCTGTCCATCTACAACTACAATTTTTTTTAAAGTACAAAAAAATGACATAAATGGGCACAAAGATTTCAGACATCCTTTGTTGATTAATGCATGTCAGTCTTTCTTTGGAAGAAGACCCAGATCCTTAAACAACAGAATGGGTCCTGGGTCCTTTAAGTTAATTCTTTTACTTTTTCCAAATTTATAAAGTTACTTTGTAACTTAAAATTGGTCTTTTTTAAGGTCAAGTGGAGACAACTGGAAACCCAGCCATGACCCCACTCAAAAGGAACTGGCAAATACAGAGGGAAGATCTCAGATATCTAGATGACTTCTCTCCCCAGCAGCTGCTGTCCCTGCTTCGGCCAATATTTTCATTTCTTTGCTCATTGTTTGTGTATTTTTGAAAAGATGAAGAGATCGTTCCCCTTTACCCAAACTTTAAAAACACGTGCTATTTCTTTCAAATGATCAACGAGACTGATTTTTCTACTGTCAGAGTATTTCCTCTTAGGTTCTAAATTTCTAAAAGTGTATTCACCAAGAACAAATGAGTAAATGAGATAACCAGTACCCTTCAAATTCATGTGATGCTGATATCATTTTTAATGCCACTGCTCAGAATGGTGCTGTGGGAGCAGGACAGGCTGTAAAAGCCAAAAGATCTGCAAAATTATACCAAGACGAGGAATTACTCAATGCAAACACCTGCTTCAGAGTGATTATCAAATTATTCACAGCCTAACTATGACCCTGAAAGCTGACTTTCCATTGCCCTCACTCCACAGTCATTGGTATTTACTAGTAAACACCCACAGATCTGCTGTACTTTGCTCAAAACCAAAAGGCCAAATTAAACAACTCATACTGGAGCTAATGAGAGCTTGCAGTAACAATAGCCCAGCCACATCTGAATGGTGCATTAACAATTTGCAAAGGACTGCCACACATGGGATCTCACTTACAGTTTGAAATCATTGCACACCAGGGCTATTCTCTGGGAAAGTCACCACCAGTGTATTTTCCCAAAGAATATGCAAAACTTTAAATTAGAAACTGAGGTTTAAATTCGCCCTAAGTCTCCCTTCTACTCTACTTCCTCCCCCCTCACCACTACCTTTCTTTCCAGCTGTCAGTTTTTAAAGTGTATGTTTTAATTTTCCACGGTTGACCACATCCAAAGCTGTTTTAAGAGGCACGGAATTCTATTCTTCTCTAAAATCTATATGCAGCCATGGGTTACCACAGCTGGCTCTGGTAACCTTTGCAAATTCTAACTTACTATCTAAGACTATTTCTAAGGCTATTGTGAGTGACATGAGGCGTGTTTCTGGCAAGAAATCCTCTCGTTGTAATGTATACTATTTTAAATGGTCTTTTTGTGATCATGGTCTCTCTCCTTAAACAAATGAAGGGCATATTTCCCCCATGGGTGTCCCAAGGAGAGCTTGGGAAGAAATCGTCTTTATCAAGGCGGTTCACCCAGACACACAGGCTTGCTTGTTACCGTATTTAAAGAAGTGGCCACAAAGAAATAGTCATTGGATTTACAATAGGGGAAACCTAGTATGCATTTCCAAGGAATCACATTTTGGGGAGAATTACAGAATAATTACACATATGCTTAGATCACGAGCATTCAATGAAGCGGACAGTATTTTGAGGATTTAAGATGTTGGTGTTGTGGTCGTCTCTAAGAAACCGGGATAATTCAGACATTCAAATGCAAAACCGCACCATTTGGAGAGTGTAATGCGGTCTGTTCTGGTCACTGTTACAAATTCGGAAAGGATTCCCCGGCTGCAGACATTAGAGGCACTTAATACTTAAATCTGTTTCCAAATGTAAAGCATAGAACAAAAGTGCTGGGCATTAATGGAACGTATCCTAACGCTGGTGCGCTGACACGTTTCATTAAAGTGTCACTTTGGGAGAGTAAAAAATAATGACAAGAGCTTTGCTGTGTGCAACTCGATAAGGCCTTCAGATGAAATATCATTCACTAATAACACATTAAACATCCACTTTAATAGGACCAGGGTTTTCAACTTGGCCTTGAATTGATTTCATGCCTAGGATGTTGTCTATAACCAATTACTATAAATGAATTTCTTGCATTGGTTTAAATACTGATTGTTTATTCATGTTAGTTTTATTTTAACTGCCAAGAAATCGAGTATTATTAGAAGGTATTACAATTATCTTAAGAAAAATACTGAAAATATCAAATCTTCTGTTTACTTATAAGGCTAGCCATTAGTTATGTCTCAAAGAAATGAATTTGTATAATTTTAAAAATACACCCTTTTGCCATTTTTCGTAGGTAACTGGCAAAATATTTTTCTGCTGAACTCTGAAGAGTTAAAAAGCTCTTTTAAGCTCAAAGTTTTTATTTAATTTTAAAAATTGGTAAAATAAAGTTTCAAGAACTGTAGCCCCCAAACTCAGCATTTTGTGGGGTTAAAAAAACAAAAACAAAAAAACCTTCCAATTCAATGTTCCAAATTAAAATGAAGTAATTTTCTACTCAGGAAAAAATTTTCCCCCTGTACACATAAGAAATTCGTATTTTCAGTAGACTTAAAACTCCCCTTCTAAGATCTTGTATTCAAAATATCAAAATAACAAAAACTGCAACTTTGGGAGCTATCTCCACACTTAAAAGACGTATTTGTGTAGGGTGTTTTTCCACGCTTATAAATTTGTTTGATTTTGCGCAGTAGTCAGTCTATGAAACATAGATAAGAAATTCTCCCAACAGAACTTACACATCCAAGTTGCAAAGTAACACAAAACAGAAAAGATGAAATGGAGAAATTAGTCCACAGTATAACAAGGGATCTTCACAAGGAACTTAGAGCTGGCAATCTCACAATGTGAAAGGTTAATCACAAGATTTAAAATCTAATCTTGCTTTCAAAGGCAGCTCATGTAATTGCATACATTGTAAAGGAAAATGAGAACAGTGGGAACAGAAAAAAATTAAGCAAGCAGGCTTGATATAAGCCATAAATTTAATATGGAGAAAAGGAAAAATTTAGCAAGAGTAAGTGCTGACCTCAGTAAAGGGTCAGCCAGGGAACTAAGACAACAAGTAGTTTTTGAAGAAAAGGGAATTTTTGATTTGGATAGATATGGATTCCGATAGGATGCTCCCTAAAGGCCCCTTAGATTAAATTCCATTCATTTGTATTGTTTAACAAATATTTATATGGGACCTATTTTTTGATGAAGTTGTGGGAATGCAAAGATAAACCCGATCCCGGAGGAAGAGAGTCATCACTGCTCAGAGCTCAGAGCAGAAAGGGAGAACTCAACAGTGGAAGAAATCACTGCATGAAAGAGATAGCATGTCAGCTAGGCGTTTCTTGAAGAAAGGCAGGGCTTGGCCACATGTAGGTGGGAATGAGAAGGCAGACTGGTGGAGGTTACTCCAAGAGCAAGACACAGGAATGGGGAAGACTGGAACAGGTGCAGGAGGCAGGGAGACCTTCAGACTGCTGGGAAGTACCATCTGCCTGCATGGGAACAGCAGGGGCTGGAAAGGAAGATGGGGTTGAGACCAGGGGGCCTGGCAAGCTTGACTTAATTCTGTGGAAAGTTGGAGACCTTCCATTGGAGGTTTTGGAGCCCATGAATGGTCTGATGGTAAAGGTCTCAGGGAAAGTTAATCTGGCACCTGGGCATGGGGCAACCTAGAGGAGAAAGAAGAAAATATTAATCTCAGCAGAATATACTTTAGGACAGCAAAAATGTAGAGGTTTATATTCATGGATTATAAGACATATGAGTGAAATGCTTCCAAATTCCAAGACTGCCACTTCTTGCTAGTTTGCAAAGCAGTAGGAGTTGCCATTGAGGAACAGTAGTGTATCAAGGGACAGTGAAAAACCCTGGCTGGGGGCTGTTTCCCAAATCCAATACCTGGGTGTTTTCAGAGAGACCTGCAAGATCCATGGGACAGTAGATAACCAATGAACAAATGGGCAATAATCATCCCAAAGATGTATGCAGCTCCCTATCACACAAGAATGTTCCTGTAGTCAGGCCAGCGGTGACATACAACTGCCAACCAATCTGTAAGCATTTCCTCACATGCCCAGAAGTGTGATCCAGAACAAAAACTACCTCCACATTAATACCAGGAGGGAGGCAGGCCTTGCCGTGCCAGCAAATACATTTACGTGCCTTTGTAATTACTGCATGGTGTTAGGGTTCGGGGGAAGCATTATTGAAATAGATACTAAATAAGTAAGTAAAAAAAGAATTTTTTGGTTTGTTTTCTTAGGGGGCATATCTTTATATAATATTTACTTAGTATTTTATACTTTTTAAGATGTTTTTAAATATCTGATATTATTTCATTTCCCCCAATAACTCCATTATTTTTATTTTACAGGCGGAGTTTCAGAAGCCCAGAGAGGTTGTGTACTTTGCCTCAGATCTCACAGCCATGTGGTAGAGGAAAGAGTAGCCAGAACTTGTGTCACATGGTTTCTATCCCTTGACCTCCTCCAACTGTGTTTAAATATTTATCAAAATTTAAATATAGTTTAAATACTTAAATATAAACTATACTTAAATATTTATTGAGATTTAGAAAGCATGCTTCTAAATCTAAGGAAACTCTCAGGTGTATTCCTGAGAGTTTTAGGAGAAAAATCACAGCAGGGTTTTGGGATGAAAACGAGTCCATCTTCTTGGCAGAGAGCCCTCTGGTGGCAGGTAAATTAAAGAGTAAAAAGGCTGGAAGTCAGGAGAAAATTTTAGGATCTGATTTTATGGCAAGATAAAGATACTGAAACATGGAAAAAATTTAGAATGGCTCATCTAATTCAAATCTCTCACTTGGCGTGTTAAGAAACTGATGCCTGGGCTGGGGTTGTGGCCCAGTGGTAGAGCGCTTTCCTCACATATGTGAGGCACTGGGTTCCATCCTCAGCACCACATAAAATAAATAAATAAAGGTATTATGTTCATGTACAACTAAAAAAATAAAAAATAAATTTAAAAAAGAAACAGATGCCCAAAGAAGCCAAACAACACAAGCATCCTAAGCCAGTGCTTTTCTCCAATAAGAAAGCACCGCTCGGCATTCTGCTCATTCTTGTTTCTCTTGTAAATTGATGTTCACAACACACAGGCAAAGCTTTTCTTGGGAAGCAGGATACTGGATAAGCGCCTGATACTTGCAGAAATCATTGTATGCATGGCTACCTCCTGGGTCCTGCTCCTAAATGTTAAGTGATTCAGAGCCAGATGCAGTGGTGCACACCTGTAATCCCAGCAATTTGGAAAACTGAGGCAAGAGGATCACAAATTTGAAGCCAGCCTGGGCAACTTAGCAAGACCTTCAGGAATTTAGTGAGACCATGTCTTGAAATTGAAAAAGAATACTAATAAAAGGGGCTGGAGACATAGCTTAGTGATAGAGTAACCCTGGGTTTAATTTGCAGTACTGGAAAAAAAAAATGAAGTGATCAGGTGACTTTATCCTTCTCATCCCCCCTGAGCCTCAGTTTCTTCATTTATAAACTAAGAATAGAGATGGTTCCCATCTAATTATGTTGTTTCCAGAGTTAAATGAAAAAACAAAAGTTCCACACTTAGCACAAGCCTGGCATGTAGTGAACACTTGATGTGTGGTCATTGATATTATTGTGCTTAATTGGCTACCTCTGTCTGCCCTGGTGTACTCAGAACCATTAACCCTAAAGCTTTTTGCTTGTTTCATCTGTAGATCATAAATTTTTTGAAAAAATCTTTTTGTTCCCCAGGAGAAGTGAGTGTTTTAAAGACAAATCCTTCTCCAAGCTGAGAACAGTTATCCACAAACCACAGAGACCATGTCTCAGTGTGCACAGGGAGCCTGGTTCTTCTTCCAGTGATAGCAAGACTGGTTCTTTGTGGGCAAAGCCAAAGGCATCCACTTCCTGCCCGTCTTCTGAATGCAGCTTTAGTCTTGTGGTGGGTTCAGGGAAGCAGGAAAAGCCAGCCCATTGTCCCTCACGTTTACACCAGCTCCCCAGCACTG
Organism: Geosciurus inauris; assembly: GCA_004024805.1. Classification (NCBI taxonomy): domain Eukaryota; kingdom Metazoa; phylum Chordata; class Mammalia; order Rodentia; family Sciuridae; genus Geosciurus; species Geosciurus inauris. Next base: position 92,690 of record PVHX01001198.1, on the reverse strand, counting down.
CTTCCAGTTTCCTCAGTTAGTCAGCACCTCTCATGCTTGGCTGTCTAATGACAATGAATAAAAACACCTTACCCTTCCACCCCACATCATTGTAGGACCAGAGATATGGGATATGAGAGTGCTCAGAAGCAAAGAAAGCTTTGAGAACTGACAGTATCAAAAATGTTGCTAAACAATTGATAAACTGTGGAAGCAACCTAGATGCCCTTCAATAGATGAATGGATAAAGAAACTGTGGTATATATACACAATGGAATATTACTCAGCAATAAAAGAGAACAAAATTATAGCATTTGCAAGTAAATGGATGGAATTGGAGAACATCATGCTAAATTAAGTAACCCAATCCCAAAAAACCAAAGACCAAATGTTCTCTCTGATTAGTGGATGCTGACCCATAATGGGTGTGGTGGGGAGCATGGGAGAAATGGAGGAACTTTAGATAGGATGCGACTGGGGGGGGGTGAAAGAGGGGAAGGGGAATGGGAGTAGCAAAAATGGTGGAATGAGATGAACACCACTACCCTCGGTACGTGTATGAAGACATGAATGGTGTGACTCTATCTTGATTGCAACCAGAGAGATGGAAAATTGAGCTCTATACATGTACTATGACTTGAAAAGCATTTAAAAATTTTTTGAAAAATTGCTAAAACTAAAGTTCCTGCTTCAAACTCATTTATTGTGTGTTGCTATGTGCCAGGCACTGAATTTGACAAACAAACTGACACGGTCAATGCTTACTTGGAGTTCACAATCTAGTGTTTTCCATGGCTTGTCGTTATTATTGTGACTATCGACGAAATGGCATGCAGTATACAAGAGTAAAATAACATTAATAACAGCCTACTGTGGATTAGATGATTAATTTATAAACAACAATAGCTACTTTGTTTGAATGCTTAGGTGTTTTGCAAGTACTATGCAATTAACTCACAAGAAACCAATAGGTAGGTATGTATAGATGAAGCTCTGAGGTTGAGACAGGTACAGAAACTTGCTGAGGGCCTTGCTTCAAATTACCAGCAAAGTGCTAGAAGTTAAATTCAGTGTTCTGAGTGTGCCATTAACCACATTACCATTAAAGATTTTTGTCTTTAAGTCATTTATGAGCTATTATAAGAATCCTGAATTTAGCCAGGCGCAGTGGCGTACACCTGTAATCCCAGCAATTTGGGAGGCTGTGACAGGAGAATCATGAGTTCAAAGCCAGCCTCAGCTATGATGAGGTGCTAAGCAACTCGGTGAGACCCTGTCACTACATAAAACACACAAAAAATAGGGCTAGGGCTGGGACTCAGTGGTTGAGTACCTCTGAGTTCAATCCCTGGTACCAAAAAAAAAAAAAAAAGAATCCTGAATTTAATACATATAAATTTAACATTACATCATTTTCATTTGTACTTCATTCAGTATGTAAATGTGTATCCCCTATAGGACTCTTTTGTTTTAAAAATACAGTAGAAAAAATAAGATTCCCAAAAAGGAATAAAATTATTGGAAGCTTTTGAGATTCTTTAGAGAATGTAATTAAAGAAACATGGTAGACATTTGTTCCCATAGTAAATATGTTGGCCTGGAGTTTCTGTTATGCCTCCACATGCTAATTGGGCTCATCTTCAGACGTGTAAGGGATTTTTTGTTTGTGTGTGTGTGTTTGTTTTGTCATACCAGGGATTGAACCCAGGGGTACCTAACCACTGGGCCACATTTCCAGCCGTTTTTGTATTTTATTTAGAGACAGGGTCTCAATAAGTTGCTTAGGACCTCACTGAATTGCTGAGGCTGACTCTGAACTCAATCCTCCTGCCTCAGCCTCCCAACCCTCTGGGATTACAGGCGTGAGCCACAGCACCCAGCTCAATGATATTTTTATAACTTTGTGTAGAATCTCAGGGGTTTGTGATAGCTACAACAGAATATGGCCTTCATAGAGCGGGTGAACACATATACACCAACTGACTTATAAAGTTCCAGTTTGTGCATTCCTGCAGAATTACTAATTATTAATTATTAAGAGTGCCCTCTTTTACTCTCAAAATGATCTAGGTTTGGACAATAAATTGTTCAATTACCCTACCAATAGACCATAAAACTAAATAAAATTTTCCTCTATCTCCTGGATTAAAAAAGGGAAGGAGAAAATTTTGTGTACAACTCCTCCTAGGGTCTACTACCTGAAACTGGACAAAGCATAGACAACAACTCTTTTCACCTATTGGACAACAGTCATCTCAACCTTGTTAGGTGGTACTGTGATTGTTCCAGGTTTTATCTCATAAGCACTTTATAAACCTCAAGGAAGATAGGATGAAGCAGAACACAAGTGGCCTTACTGAACAGAGGAGACAGAGGTCAGATTTCAGAGAGGCTGACTCAACTAGAATTTGTTGGGAACAGCATTGGAAAGGAGCAAAGTACACAGTGGAAAAGCAGCATAAATCTACATGGGGTCCCATGAGTCCATGCCTGCACATGCACAAGCACAGGGAGAGACCCCACAAGTCCAAAGAACAACTGATTGGGTGCTGTGAGCTAAAGGACTAGAGGAGCTTGCACAGGGCTAGGAGACCAGGCACAAAATCAAGAACACTTAATAGTGACCCAGGAAAGGACACTTTAAAAGTAGGGTTAAATTAGCCTCAGAGTAAAGGGGTTTTGCTATTATACCCTAATACAGCTTTTAAAAAGTTTTTACAGGATAAATATGATCTGCCAGAAAATTAACTACTTTTTGAATAAAACTCAACATGCTTTAAGAAAGGCAACGAAATCCAGACTTTCAAAGATTTAGCATGTGCAATGTCCAGAATGCAATTTTAAAATTATTAGGCTTCAAAGAAGGAAGAAAACATGGTAACCTATAGGAAAAAGAAAAGTCATTATAACAGAACCAAATATATGAGAAATGATAGAAGAAGCAGAAAAGGACTTTAAAACACTTATAAATACATTCAAGGATTTAAAGGAAGATATTATCATAATGAGGAGACAAATGGAAATACTAAAACTAAAAAAAGAACCTTTACATCTTAAAAATTTAACTTCTGAAATGAAAATTTTACTGGATGAATTTAATAGAAGATTAGAAACTATAGAGTGAAAGTCTAAAGAATTTAGTATCAGAAATTATCCACACTAAAACAAAAGGCTTAAAAACTTAACAAAGTCCCAGGGAACGGCGGAACAACATTAAGTGGTAATTGGACTCCCAGAAGGAGAGTGATTGAGGGCCTGGAAAGGAAAAAATCTGATGCAATAATGGATGGAAATTTTCTTAATTTAATGTAAAATATCACCCCACAGATCCATAAATCATAATGAATTCCAATAAGGATAAACACAAAGACACATGCCAAGGTGTATTGAACTATTGAAAAATAACAGACTTTTCCCCCACATTTTTATTGCTACATTTTATTTGTACATAATAATGGAATCTGTTGTTACATATTTGTACATGCACACAATATAACATTATAATTTGACCAATATCACTCTCCCACTCCCTGCCCACCTCTCACCCCTCGGTCCCTTTCTTCTACTGAATTTCCCTTTGATTTCAATGAGATCCACCTCTGCATTTCTTTTGCTTTTTCCTCTCTAGCTTCCACATATGAGAGAAAATATAAGTCCCTTGACCTTCTGAATTTGACTTATTTTGTTTAACATAATGTTGTCTACTTCCATCCATTTTCCTACAAATGACATAGTTTAATTTTTATGGTTGAATAAAATTCCATTGTGTACATATTCCACATTTTATTTATCCATTCATCCACTGATTTAACAACTAGGCTGGTTCCATAGTTTGGCCGTTGTGAATTGTGCTGCTATAAACATGAGTATGCTTGTATCACTGTAGTAAGATGACTTTAATTCTTCAGGGTAAATACCAAGAAGTGGTGTAGCTGGGTAATATGGCTAGTTTCACGCCTAGTCTTTTGAGGATCCTCCATATTGATTTCCATAGAGATGGTATTAATTTAAGTCCTACCAACAGTATAAAAGTGTTCTCTATATCCTCTCCAGCATTTATGATTATTTGTATTCTTGATGACTGCTATTCTGACTGGCGTAAGACAAAATCTCAGTGTAGTTTTGATTTGCTTTTTCCTAACTGCTAATAATGTTGAACATGTTTTCATATATTTGTTGGCCATTTGTACTTCTTCTTTTGAGAACTGTCTATTTAATTCATTTGCTCATTTATTGAGTTATTTGATTTTTTTGGTGTAAAGTTTTTTGGTTGTCATGTTTTGTTTTGGTACCAGGGGTACTTGACCACTGAGCCACATCCCCAGTCCTATATTGTGTTTTATTGAGAGACAAGGTCTCACTGAGTTGCTTAGTGCCTTGTCGTTGCTGAGGCTGGCTTTGAACTCGCAATTCTGTCTCAGCCTCCCAAAGAGCTGGGATTACAGATGTGCACCACCACACCTGGCTTGATGTAAATTTTTTTGAGTCCTTTATATATTCTAGATATTAATCCTCTGTCAGAAGAGTAGCTAGCAAAGATTTTTTCCCTTTCTGTGAGTTCTTGCTTCACATTCACAATTGTTTCCTTTTCTGTGCAAAATCTAATAAAAAATACTGTCTTAAAAGTATCCAGAAAAGAAAAAAAGACAGGATACATGAAGGAATCATGATAGGAATCATCACTGATTTCTGATCTAACAAAGCAAGCTAAAAGATAATGGAATGATATTTTTTAAATGCTGAAAGGAAAGAAAATATGACTTCATATCTATAACTAATGCTGTATTCAATTCTATATTTTTACTTATCTATAGTCTATTTGGCTCTATGGCTATTAACTATTCTATTTTATTCTATACTGCACTAAAATATTCCTCAAAATGAAGACAAAATGAAAACATTTTTAGACAAACTAAAATTGAGATAATTGGTTGCACTACAAGAAATGTGAAAGGAACTAATTCAGGTTAAAGAAAATTCTAGATGGAAAATCAGGTGCACATAGAGGAATAAAGAGAACTAGAAATGGGAATGGTTTTTACATTCTACATGAAATTATATAACATTATTAATTTATGTCATTAAATGATATATAATTTAAAAACTGTGATAAAATAATCCATATTATAAATCCTAAGACAATCAATAAGAAAAGCTATACTTAATAAGCCAATCATTGAGATCAAATGTAATGATAAAAAATAATCCAAGGGGCTAGGATTGTAGCTCAGCGGTAGAGCGCTTGCCTCGCATGCGTGAGGCCCTGGGTTCGATCCTCAGCACCACGTACAAAGCAACAGAATAAAGACATTGTGTCCATCTACAACTAAAAAATATTAAAAAAAAAAAATCCAGGGGCTGGTGCTGTGGCTCAGTGGTAGAGCGCTTGCCTCGCATGTATGAAGCACTGGGTTCGATCCTCAGCACCACATAAAAATAAATAAATAAAGGTATTGTGTCCATCTACAATTAAGAAATGTTTAAAAAAATAATCCAAACTAAGGCAAGAGAAGGAAAATTTAACAGGATCAAAGAACAATTGGGATACAAAGAAAACTAAATGCAAGATAGAACAAACAATATACTCATGAAAGATAATTCTAAGAAAAGTAGGAAGAGAGGGCAACTTCTCTCTGATAAAGGGCATCTCTAAAAAAATCCTTTGCTAACACAATATTTCATGGTAAGATCACAAATAAAGCAAGGATATCTATTCTCACCACTTTCATTCAACTCTCTATTAGAATCCTAGCCAGTGCAATAAAATAAGAAAATAAGGCATATAGATTAGAAAATAAGTGAAACTCTCTCACAAACTGCATCACCATACATAGAAAAAATCCTAAGGATTTTACAAAATACAGAGGGCAAGGAAGAGATTCATAATAAATTTAGAAAGGTTGCAAGTAAGGTTCAAGGTCAATATACAAAAGTCACTTATTTTTTATATATTACAGAGGACAATTGCAAAATTAAATTTAAAATATCATTTATAAAAGTATACAACAATATTAAGTACATCAATTTAACATAATATGCTCAGGGTCAGCATAATGATAACAATTAAAAATACTAGTAGAAGCTAAATAAGACCTAAATGTTCATGTTTTGGAGGCTTCTATATTACTAAAATGTTCATTTTCCATAAATTGATCCATATATTCAAAATAATACAAATGAAAATCAAGGCAGGCTTTTAAAAAGGCAATTAAAAAGTTGATTCAAAAATTTATATAAAATGCAAAATAATTAGAATAATCAAAAAAGTTGTGGAAAAGAAGAACCAGTTTGGAGGCTTAATATCTAATTTTTAGATTCATTATAAAACTATAGTAATCAAGACAATGTGGTATTATAGTAAAGACAGACATACAGACAAATGAAAAAGAATAGAGACCATCCATATACACATGTACATTCACATGGACACACATATGTGCACACATACCTATAGTAAACCTGCTGAACCCTTAGTATCAGCAGGGAATTTGTCCCGGGACTCTCTGTGGAGACCAAAACCTATGCATGCTCAAGTCTCTATATAAAATGGTGTAGTATTTGCATATAACCTACACACATTCTCCCTTATACTTCAAGTTACCTTTAGATTATTTATAATACCTAATACAATGTAAATGTTATCTATTATATTCATTATACTGTGTTGTTTAGAGAATAATGACAATTTTTATTTTTATTTTTCTGGTTTCATAGGAACCATGATTAAATGCTCCGACTTGGGACTAATTTGCTGAATGAAGTAGTTGCATCCTGACCTCTCTAGGCAGGGTTGGTCTGGGAAGACAGAAAAACAGGCATTCCCAAGACCCATGGGGATGAAAAGTGGCCCCCCAAAAACAGATCTGGGCTCCCAAAATGCAATGAGAAAAATAGAGAGAGAGAGAGGGCCGTAAAGATTCTGGGTTCAGGCTGAGCTGATGGTACTTTCTATCCATGATTCTGATCCTGACATTGGCTTGGAGGCAGAGCCGCCCCTCCCCTGATCTTCCAAAGACCCCAAGATAAAGGGACCAGCTGGAGGATGGGCCTTGGGGCATCCAAGGGCATAAGTGTATGGCCACCCCTATGGAACTCAGCAGGGACAACAAAGTTCCAGTCTCAGTTTATTCTCAGAGCAACGAGCACGGCACAGGGTTTGGGGGGCTTCAGTCTTGGAGACAAGGGCGGGGTTGCAAGTCTGTCTTCTTGGCCTGGGAATATTTGGGATCCCCCAGCTGGGCTATCCAGATCACCTTTCTGGAATTGCTAGTTCTCTCCTCTCTCCACAGTGAAGAGGAGAGTGGGTGGGAGGGAGCTCCTGGGCAGCACCCACCCGGGGCCACACAGGAATGTCTAAATCTCCATGTCCACAGGGCCAGTGTTGCCCATTTTTGCTCTGACCCACAGCTATCTGTCTTTGGCAGGGTCCACTTTTCGAAGCAGTTGGTTCACAGGCTCAACTGTGGTTTGGTTGTATAGGTCCGTCTGATGCCACAGCTGTGTGTATTGGCACAGATGTTTCCAGATCTTCTCCCTCCTCTCCACCTCCAGCTGCTCCAGATGCTCACCATCTCTTCAAATCACTTGGACTGGGCCTGGTTGTAGAGGTCCACACAGCACATGAGGTCATCGCCAGCCTGTGTGGACTTCCTCTGTGCCTTCTGGATGTCTTCCTTCCGCTTGTTGCTCAGCTTGATCTCCAGCTGCTGAGTCTTCACCTCCAGGTCTCTCTGCTGCTCTGTGAGGGCTTTCTGAGCCTTCTCCAATGACAAAGGGCGACTGGAGTGTTGCTTGCGGAGGTCAGCGATATGGGGGTCACACTTTTTCATGTCTTTAAGTTCTCATGAAAGTTCATTAGGGTCTTCTCTACCTCACTGTGAAGCTTGGTGGAGAACTTGAAATGAACTTCTGCTTCATCTGCCAGTCTCTTCTTCACCTGAGCCCATGATTCTCTCAGGGAGCCTTCCTCCTGGGCAGCCAAGGAGTTCTGAGAGAGCTTAGCCAAGTTCTTTGCATATTCTTCTTCAATTTTCATCCTCTCTCAGACAAATTCAGACATTTCTTTCTGCATTTGCCTTTCAGTTGCTTTTGGAGCAGCAGTTTGAACCCAGCCTCGGTGCCATTGCCTTGGGGGTCCTTCTTAGCCCAGAAGTAGTCAGAGTGGCTCTACTCTTGGCTTTAGCAGCTGCTGTTCAGGCATTGTACCTGGGTGAGGGAATGTCATGCAACTGATCATCTTCTCTGCATGGTCAAATTTATTTTCAATATTATATATTTTGTCTTCATTGCCTGAGGTTGTCTTCCAAGTGGTCTCGTCTTTTGGCGATACTTTCCATTGAATTTTTAATTTGGTTTTTTTGATTCCTTCATTTCAAGGATTTCTTCTTGTTTGCTTTTCAGGATCTCTATCACTTTATTGAAGTGATCTTTTCACCTCCTGAAACTTATCTCTGATTTCACTCCTTATGTACTCCTTGAAGTCGGGAAACAGTTTTACTAAGTACATTCTGAACTCCTTCTCTAACATTTCTTCTACTGTGTTGTCAATGGGTTCTATTATAGGAGCATCTTGGAGTTTGTTTGGGGTGCTTTATTCTCTTGTTTTTTTCATGTTGTTTGTGTGTCTTCCCATCTAGCAGTATGGATCTGAGACAGTACAGTTTCTACCCTATAGACTTATAGTGTCCCTGAAGGTTTACAGTACCTCACCTTTAAGGGGGAGACCAATATTAACAGCACAGATCTGAGTTTTTGTTTCCGTAGGCTCTGCCACACTGCAGTCCCAAGACAGCTCCTGGATCATGGTCCATCAGTAAACTCTGGTAGAGAGTGAAGGATATGAACCGAATGATGACGATTTTAAGAAAACTGTACGTGTTCAATACAGATGTAATTTTTCTCAAATATTTTCCACATGTATATATTTAATTGACTTTCAAAAAGGGTACCAACATAATTTGGTGGGAAAAGAAATGTCATTTCCACTACTGGTAACTTTTGCTGGAACAACTCTGTATGAGAGAAAATGGACCTAAACCACTATGGACCTAAACCACTACCTCTCACATACAAGTATAACTCAGATCACAGATCTAAATGTAAAAAACAAAACTACAAAACTTCTAGAAGAAAATCTTTGTCACCCTGAGATAAGCAAAAATTCCTTTTCTTATCTTTCTTTCCTTTGTTCTTTCCTTCCTTCCTTCCTTCCCTCCTTCCTTCTTTCCTTTTTTTCAGTGTTGGGTATCAAAGCCAGAACCTTGTCTATGCTAGGCAGGTGCTCTACCACTGAGCTTTATCTCCAGACTGTAAAGATTTCTTTAAAATAGTAGAAAAGCACTAGCCACACAGAAAAACATTTACAAATTGGATTTCCTTGGAATTGAAAATGATGCTCTTCAAGAGATGCTGTTAAAATGGAAAAAGAGATTGCCCTTTACTAGGAAAAAATATTCACAATGCATGTATCTGACAAAGGACTTGTGCCCAAAGCAAATATAAAAGACCTGGCTCAATAGTAATAAGACAAATAACCTACTTTTAAAATGGTCAAAAGATGTGAACAGACACTTCACAAAGGAAGGGACAGGGGGAGAAATCCTATTATACCTACCTACCAAGAAAAAGCCCAAGAAAAATCCATCAACATCCAGAAAACTGGGGAATTGCACATTAAAACTACTATCAGAAACCAAGTCTTCATGAGGCTATGGAACAATTGAAACTCTTATACATGTGGGTGGTACAACCACTTTAGAAAACAACTTGTAGTACCTTATGAACTTGTACATACACTTTACATATAACACAATTTCATTCTTAGATGTTTATTCAAGATAAATAAAATTATATGTCCAGGGAAAAAAACTTGCATGTGAATATTTATAGATGCTTTATTCATAATAAATCTCAAGATGGAAACAACTCAATGATGTTACTGACATCAAGAGAATGAATAAGCAGCATGGCACATGCCTGTAATCCCAGTGGCTGAGACAGGAGGATCATGAGTTCAAAGCCAGCCTCAGCAAAAGTGAAGTGCTAAGCAACTCAGTGAGACCCTGTCTTTAAATAAAATACAAAATAAGGCTGGGGATGTGGCTCAGTGGTTGAGTGCCCCTAAATTCAATCCCTGGTAATCCCTATCCCGTGCCCCTCAAAAAAGAGAGAGATACTGAATAAGCAAAGCAATGTATATTCATATTATGGAACAGTAAACAGATAAACCAGTAAACAGATAAACCTCAAAAATATAATGCTGAGCAAAGAAATCAGACACAGGCAGAGTACATATGATTCCTTTATATGAAGTTCTAGAACAGGCAAATTGAATATATAGCTACAAAAACCAGACTGTTGTCTGGAAGGGAAAGAAGAAGGGGCAAATGATAAAGCTACACTGTACTCTCACTGGTGGACAGACACATTGGTCCACGTAGTTGTCAAAACTCTGAATTGCACCTTTAAAACAGATATATCTTACTGTATCTAAATTATACCTCAGTAAAGTTGATTTTTTTTTAAAAAAAGAAAACTTAGAGGGATGAAAGGGGCAACAATTGTAGGCCATTCTGCAAAAATGAAAAAGAATAACATAGGTAAATTTTTCTGAATCAAAAAATATGTTAAATGAAAAAATGTTGAAAGTATACTTGTTCTCACTTACATTTTTTAAAAAGTACAACATATGTATGGATAAACAGCTCCGATGGTTCAACTTACAACAGTTTTCTACTTCAAGATGATACAAAAGCAATATATATTTAATAGAAATCATACTTCAAATTTTGAGTTTCAGTCTTTTCCCCGCCTAGCAATACTCAGTCTGGTACTCTCTTGTGATGCTGGGCAGTAGCAGTGAGCTATAGCTCCCCATCAGCCACATGATCAGTAGGGGACACAAGGGACATTCTTCAGTGTACTGCATTGCTAAGGTATGATGTTTAGTAGGTGAATTGTATGTATTTTCAACTTAGAACATTTTCAGTTCATGATGGGTTTATCAGGATGTACCCACATTGTAAGAAAAAGTCTGTAGGACACACACACACACACACACACACTGTATACACATAGGTAGGTAGGTAGGTAGATAGATAGACAGATAGATAGCTATATAGTGCTAGCATCAGAGAAGGGCTTTTGCTTTTACTTTGTGCCTCTCTATTCTTCTCAAATTTTAATAGGCCTTAATAATTTTAAAATAAAGCATTTCATAAAAATTTAATACCTCAAAGCCCTGTTTTCTTCTAAGTGATGAGGTTAATACAGTAAAACAGGAAGACATTTCTTTATTACAAGTATTTTTCTTGTTCATGCCTGTGAAACATGTAAAAACCTTGACTTTTTCATTTTAATGTATACAGTTGAATAATATTAAATACATTCTCATTATTATATAACCATCACTGCTATCCATCTCCAGAACTTTTCCATCACCTCAGTCTGACACTCTGTTTGCAACTTCCTGTTCCCTCCTCCTCCCAGCCCCTAGTGTCTACTCATCTACTTTGTGTCTATGAATTTATATTCCAGGTAGCTCAAGTAAGTGGATTCATACAATATTTGTTCTTTTGTGTCTGACATATTTCACTTAGAATAATGTCTTTAAGGTTCATCCCTGTTGGAGCATTTATCTGAATTTCACTCATTTTTAAGAATGATGAATATTTCATTATACATATATACCCCATCTCATTTACCCATTCATCTATCCGTAGACACATGGGTTGCTTCCACCTTTTTGCTATTGTGAATTATGCAACTATGAAAACTGGCTCAAGTTCCTGCCTTTAATGCCTTTTAGCATATCCCTAGAAGTGGAATTGCTGGATCATAAGATTCTTCCATAAGTAATTCTTTGAGGAATTACCATACTGTTTTTCACAATGGCTATGCCATTTTACATTTCCACTACTAATACATAAGTGTTCCCATTTCCCCATATCCTTGCTAAAACTTACTGACTCCTGGATTTTGTTTTGTTTTGTATTTTGCATTTGTGACAACCATCCTAATAGATGTGAAGTGATATCTTATTGTGATTTTGATTTGCATTTCCCTGATGATTAGTGATGTTGATACTCATTCAAATGCTTACTTGCCATTTAACATATTCTTTGGAGAAATGTCTATCTCTTCATCTACTTTTAAATGGGGTCTTTTGCTTCATTGTTGAGTTTGAGGTGTTCTTTCTATATTCTGGACTTTATCAGATATCTGATTTGCAGTTATTTTCTCCCATTTTGTGTGTAGCCTTTTTAAAAAATTTATTTATTTATTTATTTATTTACTTACTTACTTAGTTTTATATGGTGCTGAGGATTGAACCCAGTGCTTCCCGCATGCAAAGCAAGCGCTCTACTACTGAGCTACAATCCTAGCCCTATGTGTAGCCTTTTGATTTTGTTGATAATGTGCTTTACTACATACAAATTTTTCATTTTGATGAAATCCAATTTATCTTTTTATTATTTTGTTGCCTATGGTTTTGGTGTCAGATCCAAGAAATCATTGCCAAATCCAGTGTCATGAAAATTTCCCCTGCATTTTCTTCTAAGAGTTTTGTAATTTTAGCTTTTATGTTTAGGTCTTTGATCCATTGTGAATTAATTTTTTAATATATGTTGCAAGCTAATAGTTCAAATCCATTCTTAAGCATGTGGATATCCAGGTTTCTCAGCATCATTTGTTGAAAAGACTGTCTTTTCCCCCATCCAATGGTCTTAAAATTATTGTTAAAAATCACTTAACTAAATATATAAGAGTTTATTCCTAGGCCATTGGTTCAATATGTCTGTCTTATTGCCAGTATTAGATTGATCTGATCACTATAGTTTCGTAGTACATTTTGAAACCAAGAAGAGTTTCCAACTTCATTTCTCTTTGTTCAAGATTGTTTTTGCTCTTTGTGGTTCCTTGAGATTCCATAGGAATTTAGGCATAGATTTTTCTGAAAAAAACAACTTCAAGACATTGATAAGGATTGCATTTAATCTACATTTATCACTTTGGAGAGTATTAATATCTTAATAATGTTAAGTTTTCCAATCTTGCACACAAGATGTTCCTCTACTTATATATGTCTTTTTAAATTTTTTTCAGCAATGTTTTATAGTTTTTAATGTATACATTCCACCATTTCCTTGGTTCAGTTAATCCCTAAGTATTTCATTTTGGGGATGCTATTATAAGTGGAGTACTTTCTTAATTTACTTTGTGTATTGCCCATTTTTTGTATGTAGGAATATAACTAATTTTTATGGATTGGTTTTGTATTCTGCCATGGCTAAATTTGCTTATTAGTTCTAACTGGTTGTTTCTTGATCTTAGAATTTTTTTATATATGAGAACTTGTCATTTTTTTAGTGTTTTTTTCAAATTAATCACTTTATGGTGTTTGTGTCAAGTTGTATTTGTATTTTTGTTTCCTATCTCCTCAACTAGCATTGTAGCTTTGTGGGAATGGGGATGGTGTTCATCTCATTCATTGCTTCATCAAAAAAGAAATTTGTGCTTAAATCATCTTGTACTATTTCTTGATATGGAAAATATAGTCTTCCCATTTCTTTGAGGTTTTGTTCCTGGACAATAGTAGTGTGTAATAATTGCAGCCAGGGAAAGGTAAGAGTCTCTAAGACAGTGATTTCAAGGTGTGGTCCATTAATCCATGACACTGGAACCACTTGGCAATAGTTACTAAAGATATAGACTATTAGCCTCTAGACATACAGAATCAGCATCTTCTGGAAATAGAGTCCAAGGATCTGCATTGATGACAAGCTCCCAGTTGTTTTTACTTACACTAAAATTTGAGACTCATTGTGAAGAAGAGTACATGACTCTTCTTTGGTCTCTATTTTCTCCACCTGTAAAAGTTATCTGTTAGTGGGAGATGGTTGTGAGTGAGCAGTGGAAAGGGCAAAGGACTGGAAGCACAAGATCCAGGTTCAAGACCTGGTTTTGATACTTTCTAGCTATTAGAACATAAGCTAGTCATCAAGTCTTATTTCCTCATCTGTAAGATGGATAAGCTAATCCCTGCTTTGTCCCCACTCATAGGGCTAAGAGAACCAAATATAAAACCCTTTTATAAGCTGCTGAATATAAAATGCATGCAAGTAATAATGAGAACATTTTTGTGAGGAAGAGCATAATCTTGTAAGTATAATATGTGTAAATAATTTTAAAATACAAATTAAAATAGCTAAAATCAACATTTATGGAGTGCTTGTAGATACCAAACACAGATTTAAACATTTTATATGTTAGTAAGCTGAAGTCATACAACAATCTTTTAATTATTATTATTGTCATCTTACTTGTAAAACGGAGGCACAGGGAAGCAACGTGTACTGAATACCTAGGTAACTTGCCCAAAGTCATACTATTAGTGAATAGCAGAGTCAGATGTAAGTTCAGGAGACAGAGTTCTTTCAACATTTGGGTTTTATCATGACTGGTCATTACAAATTTTGAAGAAAAAAAAAGAAAAGAAAAGTGCACTTATCTAATTCTAAAGAGTCATCTAGGGATTGCAAAGGAACAATCCATTCCTGTAAATGCTACCTAAGTTTCTCCATAAATGGCTCCTACTCTGTCCTACTCTGATTCTAGAAAGAAAGAAGAGTCTAAACTTTTTAAGCACTGACATTATAGACATCATAACAACTGGCTGTGGAAAAGATTTTGACCTCTTTGTTACCTGAGGGGAGGAGAGGGTAGAACATGGCGGAGGAGAGGAATGTCTACCATTGGCACGGGTGATAAAGAAAGAAAGCAAAGGAAAGCCTCCTTGCAGAGGCATGTGTGAGCCAACATGAGGCACACCACATTTCTGATGAGGTCTTCACGCCTTCCTTGCCTTCAAGTAAAAACTGGAGCCATGAAATCTCTTTTTTGTCAACGTTTAATGCCAAGCATTCATGACCGTAAGCATGGAAAATTGATGAAATTACAGTCTGTTCAGGGAAATAATATGGTGATGAGAGAAAGAATCTTTGCCTGTATCAGGATCCTGGTGGCAACTTTTTAAAACAGGTGAACATTCTCTTCCCTCTCTGCTGAAAAACATCCCTTTGTATGATATGCCAAGGGCATGTCTATGGATAAAGGTCAAAGGAAAACAGAAAATGACACAAATAATTGAGATATTTTTAAGGGAATGTAAGTCAGTGAACATTTCATTAGTATCATTTCAGTAATTTTCTGCTCTCCAAGAAGTAGCCAAATTGAAATCATATCTTTCTACTTAATGAGCAAAAAAACATGATTATGTTGCCATAACATTAGCATTTGAGATAGTCATGTGACAGGCACCAAGAAAATCAGAGTTTAAAAAAAAACTAAGTAAAATTAACCTGGTTATTTCCCATGAATACTTTTCACCAGAATGAAAACATAATCACTTCTTTACGAGTTAATGACAGTTATAAATCAATCTTCAAAGTAGTGCATTTCTAGTATATGCTGTATTAAAATATCAAGCAACTGAGGAAGTGTTGGTGAATCTAGTCATGGAGCACTCAGCTTTCATCTGCAGTACTATGTCCCAAGGTTCAAAGCTACATAATTGTATCAGTTAGTCATTACTGCTTAACAAGTCAAAAGTTTGTGATTTAAACCACACTGACTTTAATTGTTAACATTATGTTGATCTACATGAGATTTGGCTAATGTCAGTGGGGCTAACTCCTGTGGCCAGTTGCTTCGTTGATTGTGGGTTGGTTGGTCTAGCATGGCTTTGGCTAAAATGACTTGGCTCTGCTCCACATGGTGTCTCATCCTGCAGCAAGCTGGTCTAAGTTTGTTTTCATGGCAATGACAAAGCTAGAAGAGAAAGAATGAAAGCAATCAAGGTCTCTTGAGGACTAGGCTCAGAACTGGCACAAGGCTAGCCTAGATTCAAGGGGTGAGAAATAGCCCATCTCTGGATGGGAGGAACTGCAAAATAACATTGTCAAGGGGAAGACTGAAAGTCATTTTGCAATCAATCATTGCAATTTTCTAATTAGAAATTAATTGCCCTAAATTAATAAATACATTGGAATAGAAAACTATACTGGTACTCCATTGTTTGATTCTTGGGACATGTATTCTTAAGTTAACAAATGCTTAAATTAGGTTCCCAATCAATCCATGAGTCTATTATCCCACAAAGTGGAAGAAACAATTATGCATTGACAGTGTAGTCTTAAAATGGATAATGAGGATCTCAGGAAAATAACAACAAAGCAAAAATGAACAGCATGAAATCAGAAATTGATTTTTTATTCCTTAGATAAATGTGCCTTAGAAAAGCAAGTTTTGTTAGAGAATGACTATATGGGGCTTTTCCCCCCCACCCCCACAGTGCTGGGGATCAAACTCAGGGCCTCATTCATGCTAGGCAAGCTCTCAACCATTAACTATACCCCAGCCCTACATGGGACAGCAATTGTGAGAAAAATGAGAAATGCCTTGTAATCATTTGCTTCTCCCACCATTCCCTGCATGCCAAATACAGTTTTGGTTCTGAACTTCCATTGTATTTCAATCTCTTTCTTTAACTTGCTATTAGGAAATTCAAGCAGTTGAAATAATGTTTAGGCTGGAAACCTTGATTTCAATGAGCATCTTTTGTGATGATTCTGAAAAGAAATTCTACTCACTTTCAAGTATTTAGAGCTTAATGTCATTTATTCCTTTTCTTTGAGTTTATTTTTATGATAGATTTCAAATAAACAGAAAACTATAGAAAGTCATATAAAATATCCCTGGATATATTGTCCAGTCTATCAGTTTATCAATCCTAAAGTTATTTTCATATTTGCATTGCAAGGTTTTTTTTTTTTTGAAAAAAGAAAGCATTACTGATAAACTTGCTTCTCTCCTTCCCCTGTGATTCCCACATCTTTCTGCCCCAACTTCCTACACATAAAGATGCCTGAAGGTTTCATCTTATCCCCTTTTCTTCAGTTGCACTTTCTTCCCAGGTTATTGCAACCATTCCTTTGGCTTCATGTCCAAGGAGTACCAAGGGCAAAGAGCAGGAGCTAGTCATCCTTGGTTTACATGATTAGGAGGACACATTTTCTATAGAGATTTGAAGAACAATTAGAAGATCAAATATGAGTGGGTCTAATTTTTATTATCACAGTTCTCATTGGTACTAGTGATAACAGTCCTTCTAGGGAAGGGATGGAGTTGGTGGTGGTCAGTTATTGATTTAAGTTCTAAACAATGTTTACGGTTACTGTTGAGTTTTCATAAAAATATGTGTTTCAGATTTGCACATTTTTATTATGCTTTAATAAGCTTTATGTTTTAGAATGCTTACTTATATAGTTGGCCTTTATTCTCCTCCATATGACAAAGGCAGGCAGACCTAGCTACATTAATTCATTCCAAGGAAGGTTCTTAATGGTTTGAAATGATTCAGACAATTCACTCAAAATTCAAAATAAACAATCACAATATAATAATTATAAAATGACACAATGAGTTATTTCAATTCTGTCATTATATGTGAACATTTGGAGTTTTCCTCTTTGAGAGTTAAAACAGAAATTGTGAACTATAAAGTGCAATATTTTTGCTGGAAAGTATAAAATATAATTCATACTTACATATTTTATTAATTTGAGTATCTTTAAAATGAAAGTATATTCTTTTTATTGTTGATTTTTACTTAAAACTGAAGAGTGAACTAAGGGAATATAAGTCTTAATTATCACATGATTGTAAGTAGAACTACCTCATCATATAGGGATGGAGTGTTTGACTTACTCTGGCTGTTAATCAAGCACACTAGACATATCTCTGCTCACAATGTGCTTGTCACTCCAAAATTTCTACCTCTAGCTAAGACTTTCTCTTCAGTCTCAGATTGACAGATTGGAGTAGCTTCTTGACAAGTCCACTTGGGTGTCCTCTTTCCAAGCAACACCACCATTATCCATCCAGTTACTCAAGCCAAATTCCAGGAGATATCACTAATTCTTCTCCTTCCCTCTCTTTCCATTTCCAAGTAATTCCCGCGCGGTTTCCACTGGCATCAATCTATTTCAAATCATCTAGTGCCATAACCCCCCGTTTGCACTCATCTCTCCTACCTGTGTTTCCCTTGGCTCCTGAACCAGGTGATGTTGCCCCTTATCATAATCTTCCAACATGTTCCCATTGTTCTGAGCATCATTACCATGGCCTGCAAGCCTCTGGGTTTCCTATCCAACAACATCTCAGAACACTTCATTCTCTCTCACTTGCATCTATCTTCAGAGGACGTGTTTCAGATTCCCACAACCCTAATCCTTTCCCCAAATTGGAGCCATCACACTTTTCCTCTCCTTTTCTGGAGGCATCTTTTTTTTTTTTTTTTCTTCTGGAGGCATCTTAAAGGCTTTTTATTTCAGCTCCTGCATGGGCCCGTTAATTCTCATTAATATGCGGTTTAAATGCCACTTCTTTGGCTCAGCCTTCCTTTACCCTATTTGTAACCATTACCAACTTCATGATGATGTTGTTTATTTGGCTCCTAGTGAGTGATTGATCTCCTTCACCATACTGTATGCTCCATAAGAGCATTAGCTGGGTCTCCTTCACCATCAGTGTCTACATATGAGGCCACATGTTTGGCATATAGTAAGTATTTGTTGAGAATGAATGAATGAACTTTCCCTCGCTGATCTGCATCTGTATGATTGCTGCAGTCACTGCTAGGTGGCCATGCAACATTCCCCCACTGGTCCCAGAGAGTACTTCCAGCTCACATTGAAATGCCAAGCCAGGATCTGGAGCCAGGATTGAGAAAGTGTCATTCAATTCCTCTCAGGTAGATATAGTTACGCTATGAAAAACTCAGGGGCTGCCAGTGACTTTGCTTTCTTCCTGTTGAGCCAGAGAAACAGAGACAACAAACTGGCAAAGAGACAAATAAAACAGATGTGCATCGAGTGGTCCATATAGGAGACAATCCTGCTGTGCTATTGTGCCTGCTTCCAGGTGTTCCTGGGCCCCATTGCAGCCCTGGCCTGGTGTCCACCACATAGGCCAAAATCCATGTTCTAAAAACATTTTTTTTTTGGCTAAGGCTAAGTTAGTCTAGATTGAACTCCTTTCATTTGCAATGTTAAAAATATCATAAAAGTACAATGTCTTTGTCAAAATGTCATGTGGATAAATAAAAACTATACATTTCTGTATCCATCCAGCAAGCTGTTCCAGAAAGTAACCAGAGGAAAGTGGATCTAAGTCATTGTTACTCTTAAAAAGACACTGATGCTCTGAACTGGCATTTATGAGTCAAAAAAGACAGTAGAAAATGAGACACATGACCACAGGGTTCATGAGAAGTGCCTTTTGGGATGGGGTGGAAGATACAAGCAGCAAGGAAGTAAGAAGGAACAGAGTTAAGGGAGGAGCAGCCCAGAGAGGGGTTAGAGCATGTATGCATGTGGTGTGATGATAATGAGATTAGGTGACTTCACATCCTAGAAGACAGGAGTCTATCTGACATTCACCAAGCGCCTGCTATGTGCAGGGTACTGAGCATGGCCCACGCCTTTGAATTGGTGTTCAGTCTGTGCATTGAACAAGGGTGAATAAATGTATTGGCCCAAAATCCAAGCAGTTTGCCAAACTATCAGATTGTAACTGCTGTTACTGCCCAGAGGGGACCCTTGCAAAATCAGTAGTGGTCCTTCAGAGGCCCAAAGCTTCCGAAGAGCAATGGAGTGCATGTCTCATCCTCAGGAAACTCCTTGGCTAAATTCACACATTGTTCCATTATGAAAATCTTCTTGGAGCAGAGGACGTTTCAGTGATATCTCAAGTGATGAACAGAAAGAGAGGCAAGAGGGCAAAGCCCTTCCAGTGAGGGAACAGCATGTGCAGGATCTTAAAAAGATGGTGCGTGGTGGTTGGTGCCAGGCATTTCAAGCTAGTTACAAAAGCTAGAGGTTTTCAAGCTAGTTACAAAAGCTCAGGGGTAGGGCTCAGGGGTAGAGCACTAGCATGTGTGAGGCACTGGGTTCAATCCTCAGCACCACATATAAATAAATAAATAAATAAATAGGCCCATTGACGACTAAAAATATATTTTTTAAAAAAAGAAGCCATCAAAAAGGGCCATGTAGGGAGGGAGAAGAAGAGCCATGGATGCAATACTAAAGAGGTGGGTATTTACCCTCTAAAATTTACCTCTTAAATCCCAGCTCAAGGGATTTAAGCCAGAGCATGACCTGGGCAATGGCAGTGGCAATGGCAGATGCACTGGAGAAAGCCAGGTCTGGAAGCAGGAAGAAAGACCAGTTAGGGAGCTGGTGAGGCCGAAATCAAAACTGTGGCAAAGACCACTGAAAGGAGGAAACAGACTTACTTCTAAGGGGTAACATGGAGACAATTCAGAAATCATAGGTCTTGCTTTGCCCAAGACAATTTCAATTTACATTCATTATCCTGGCTTAATTTTTTTCTTTTTGTGCTACCAGGGATTGAACCCAGGAGCGTTCAACCACGGAGAAACATCCCCAGCCCTTTTTTGTATTTTATTTAGAGACAGGGTCTCATTGAGTTGCTTAGGGCCTCGCTAAGTTGCTGAGGCTGGCTTTGAACTTGCGATACTCCTGCCTCAGCTTCGCAAGCTGCTGGGATTACGGGTGTGCGCCACCGTGCCCAGCTATCCTGGCTTAAGTAATAACAGTGTCCCTTGCACTCATTAAAGTATGTCATTTTGGATGAAAAGTTGTATGTCCAATCTAACTGTAGGGCATGAAAGAAACAGAAATCTAGGATGCCCTTCAGGACATGGCTTGGACATCCTAGGGGATCATCATTCCAGTTATATGTAGAGAGTATGAAAGGAATGTGTTTGAGCCAGAAAATAATGATGTTATCACATACTAGCTTTAAGGTGCTTATGGGATATTTAAGTGAAATTAAATAGTTTAAATAGTTTAAGATACCTAAGTATAATACAGAATGAATGTAACACAAAACATTATAAAGTACTTCAGGACAATCTTTTTTCCCCTAAGTTTCCTCTAGTCCTCAAATGTGTGAAGTTCTATACCAGAAACTTTAAATTGTTCATACAATGTTAAAGCTACATACAGGACCTGTGGCAAGAGCCAAACCAATGGATTATACTGATTGACACTGACAGGAAATTCCATTTCTGCTGCCAAATCCCTTCCCAGTAGAAACCTTCCTACCTCAAATAGGAATATTTTACAGAAATTTCAGCACCTCAGGCTCTAAGACATTTAAATTATAATATACAATAAATTAATAAAGGAATCTTTAACGTCTAGGTAGTCATTTGAGGACAAAATCTTCTAGAACTTAAAGCAGAAATGTTCACAGACCACAGTTTAAAACCACTTTCCACATTCTGGGTTTCCGATTAAATGAGAACAACACTAGGTAAACTAACAAGTAGCTTCTCTCCTCTGCCACTCTCTATGGTTTATTTAACATGGCAAGCAGTGTAACCAGTGGCACCCCCGCGCACGCATACATGGGTCGAACTTCAGCAAAACAACAATTTGTCACAGTAACAGCTCAAGTGAGAAGTGTCAGTAAGATGGATCAGATTTGGTGCTGGGATTGTGGCTCAGTGGTAGAGCACTTGCCTCACATGCATGAGGCACTGGGTTCGATCCTCAGCACCACATACAAAATACATAAATAAATAAAATAAAGGCTTAAAAATCTTATTTAAAAAACCAAAGATTGATTAGACTTATTATTACAGGCTCTAGCATCCATCAGAACCACCATGACTCCATCTCTTCTCCCAACATGTGCTGGGGAGCAGCGACCAGCCAAGACTTGATGGCCACTGATGCTGACAACAGCCACTCTCTCCTGGGTCATTGGATACAGATGGCCCACCCACCCCACCAACCATGTCTCCATCTGACATGACCACCCTGCCCATCCTGCCCTCTTACCATCCTCGTAAGGCACTATTTATGCCTGTACAATCAACCCAAACTGCACAGCAGCACCATCATAATTGATTAAAGAAGCCTACCAAAGAGCAGTTTTGCTCAAAGAAAAAAAATTGTTTTTAATTCCAGCGATGTACCCACACCAAAAAGTGTGCCCACTTCACTCTTGCTTTGATTGGATGAGGAAGGAAAATGAAAGAGGAGGAAAGAGGTTTCTCTCAGAGAACAGAAACCACAGAGCTTCAAACATTGATCACAGACACTGCCGCGCTGACAAGCTGTGGACCACACTCGGCCACAGTCTGGCCTTTCCACTGACTGACTTTGGAAATCTGGAAGCATCCTTCCTTTTCTCATTCTTCCACTACCAGTACCCGACTATCCAACTACATCTTTAGCAGCTGCCTTGGTTTCAGCCAATGTCTATTTCCCAACCTACAATACTTCTCGGCTTCTCAGTGATCATAAGATGAAGTCTCATCTTTATAGCCTCCATGTACAGCCTGAAGGATCTTATCTCTGCAGCAGAGGTAGGAAAATAATGACAAAACCAGCTGGACCTTCCTAACATTGGCCCTGTTCCTGGATTACCTCTCATCTTCTACTCCACACCCTCTGGAGGCTGTGGTCCCCTTGAGGGGATGGATCCCACCCACCACCTAGAACTGAGAAGCCCACATATCCCCTCCCTTTTGGCCTCAGGTACCCTTTATGATATTAAAAGTAGTTTAGAATTCTGAAGAGATTCTGTTTATAAGGATTATATCTGTCAGTTTTTACTCTTTGGAAATTGAAATAGAGAACAACTTCAAATATTAAGTCAATATTCAGAAAGCTATGACTTGTTAACATAAATAACATACTTAGATAAAATAACTACATTTCCAACACACAAAAAAAGGAGGGAGCAGAGAAGCATTGTTTTGCATATGTGCATGTCTGTTTAGAAGACAACTGGATTTTCATATTTGCTTCTGCATTGAATCTGCTACAATATAACATGAAATACAGCCTTTGAAAAATGCCACTTTATACCTATGAGGACTAAACATCTTAATTCTGTTATTAATCTAATTTTGAGCCTCTGGAAGACTTGGAAACACCAAGGTCTTTAGAGATCACTTTTTAATCCTGCTACCCCCAGTGCTGGGACTGAACCCAGGGCCTAAAGCATGCTAGGCAAGCACTCTACCTCTGAACTATATCCTCCATCCCAAAGATCTCATTTTGAGAATTTTTAATCTAGCATAAATAGAATGAATTAAACTTCTTAAGATCTAGAGCTTGGGAAACAGTCGAACAGACCAGGTAATACATAGACTTAGAATAAGGCAGAATTGAATTTAAATCTCAACTTGGCCATACCTCTAAAACAGGAATGATGCCATCTGTTCTGCAGATCTATAAAAACAAAATAGGGCATGTAAGTGCTTGGCACAGTGCCTGGGTCACAGTAATTTTAAGAGAGATGCTACACAACCTAAAAAAGTTATGTGCTATCCTGACACATTTTGGCTCTTGCCAACTAGTTTGAAAAAACTAAAAACAAAAAAATATATGTAGCATATAAAGTATAGTATAGTCTGGTACAGTATGGCATAGTCTAGTGTACCAGTATAATATAGATTAGCATAATATAGTGACAGTTCCTGAGCCAGGCCTGACAGTTGGTCAGCTCGTTGAAAAACCAGTTAAAGTAAGGCATCATATGAGATAATACAAACATACCTGTAACATTTATTTTAGTACAAAATGTGTATGTGAAAATTCATCTGCCTATCTTCTAAAATGAGGCCAAAACTTTTCTATGAGGACAAGCCATGTAACTGTGCTGTGCCATCGTGCTTATACAAACCATGCCCATAAAACATCAGCTATGGTTTCCAGCTTCCTTTTTTTTTTTTTTTTTTATTTATTTTTTAGTTGTAGGTGGACACAATATCTTTATTTTATTTTTATGTGGTGCTGAGGATCGAACCCAGTGCCTCCCGCATGCTAAGCGAGCACGCTACCACTGCGCCATAACCCCAGCCCTCCAGCTTCCTTTTTTTAAGTGAAAGGAGATATTAGGAACACTTGAGAAACAATCTGAATACAAAATGTTTTAAATGTTTTATGATTTTCCCCCCAAAATGGTCTCCATTTTCTTTACTTGGATAAAAGAGTTCTTTTTAGCAATCAGCTTTTAAACTTAGTTGCTAGATATTAGTTTTTATACAAACAAGAAAATAGCTCTTTTGTCTTGCATTTAAGTTTGATTGATTTGTATAATATTTAATCAGATCCTATAACTACAATAGCAATAACTGGTATAAACAGAACAAACAACTAACTCTTGGTAAGCATACAACTCAACTAAGAAGTACAGACACACGTGGGTGAGTTATGGAGGGGCCTATAAGCAAGAGTGTTCAGGGTGCCACATGCGTGGGAGAAAAAGGAAAGCAATGATTTATCTGAATTGGTTAAGAAGAATTATTTAATAGAGTTTCTGGAGATCTGTACATACTGTCATGGGAAGATATTCAAAAATCTCCAGTGAAATGTAAAAGAACACTGTATGCTCTACTTAACTGAAAACAAGAAATCTGCATACATTCACACTTTATGGAGGCACAGACAGAGGCCTGGGAGGATGCACACCACATTCTTGGTAGTTGTCACCTCTGGGGCAAGCAGAGATTTAGTATTAGAGTAGAAAATGAGTTTTCATTTTTTCCTCTCTATCCTTCTATGTCAGTTGAATTTTTCTCTAGTGATCATTCCTAATAAAAATTATTTTTTACTGTTGTATTATAGGAATGCAAACTCCCCCACCCCAAGTAGTAAAATGAGAGGCCAGCAAAGCAACTATCCTCAATTTGCCAAAGTAAAACCAAGAATCTGCAGCGTCCATCCTTGGTGCGCCTTCATCCCATTTCTGTGATGTTCCCCATTTGGGCCCCACATTTGAGGTGACAAATTGGTCAGAGAAAACAACTTGAATCAACTAATTATACAAATGCATTCCCTGGTAAGGGCTGGAAAGAAAAGAGCTACGTGAACATATATGAGCGAATCCTTAGCAATTTGGAAACGACAGATGAAGGTCAACTGAGATCCAAAGGAGGAGTAGGACAGCCCAGGGAGCAAACAAGGAAGTGGGGAAAGCATTTTATGCAGAAGCAACAGAATGTGTAAAGGTCTGGTGATAGAAAGGAGTATCTATCTATGTATCTATCTATTTATTTAATTAATTTATTTATGGGGCAAGGGATTCAACCCAGGGGCACTGACCTACTGAGCCACATCCCCAGCCCTTTTTTTATATTTTTTATTTTGAGACGGGATCTTGCTAAGTTGCCTAGGGCCTCACTAAGTTCCTCAGGCTGGCTTTGAACTTGTAATCCTCTTGCCTCAGCCTCCGAAGCCACTGGGATGATAACGCATATACCACTTTGTCAGGCCAATAAAGGAGTATTTAAAAGAAAAACATTGTGACCGAATCAGAGAAGAAAAGGGGGGACCGTGTAGGAAAAGAAGCAGCTGGAAGGGTAGGGGCCTTGGGGGTGGGAGCAGCTCATTCCTCATTCCTTCTCTTGTAGACCATGCTAAGGAATGCGATCTCTTTTTCTTTGAGCAGTGAGAAGCCAGGAAAAGTCATGCTTAGATTTACTTTTTGAAAAGATAGTGCTGGCTGAGTTGCAAAAGGGTTCATGTAAATGACACCACTTCATAACTGGTGGTGACCTTTGCTGGTGGGGTGGAGCGTTAGTGATGGCAAGAGGGCATGAGGGGGATCTTGGGGACTGGTAAGCTTTTGGCTTTTGATTCTTTTTCTTCTTCTTTTTTGTACTGGGATTGAACACAAGGGCACTTAACCACTGACTCACATCCCCAGACTTTTTTGTTTATTTTTTATTTTGAGACAATGTCTCACCAAGTTGCATAGGGCCTCACTAAATTGCTGAGGCTGAACTTGAACTTGCCATCCTCCTGTCTCAGTCTCCTGAGTCGCTGGGATTATAGGTTTGCACCAAGGTACCTGGCCTAAGCCTTGGATTCTTTTTCAGAAACAGTTTTGCAGTGCTAAGAATTGAGCCCAGGCCCTCACACATGCTAGGCAAGTACTCTACCACCAGGCTACATCTCCAGACCATGAAAATACTTCAAGCTGTTTACCTATGATACATGCATTTGTTGTGGCTTTTTGGTGCTGGTAATGAAACCCAGGGTCTTCAATATGCTCACCATTGCTTAGCACACACTCAACCATTCAGCTACACTCTGAGCCCCTACATGTACTTTTAATGAATGTTATACTTCAATTTAAAAATTTTAAAATTTTTTTAAAATGTTGGCGATAATGTAGATAGCCAATTAGGATAGAACAAGAGTAAAAGCAGAGAGATCAGTTAGGAGGCTATTAAGGAATAGGAAAGATGTAATTGACTTAAGCTAATATAATAACAGTGGAAATACAGACACGTAGGTGGATTTAAGTTACTTAGGAGGTGTCAAAAAGTGTCTCCTATTTCCACCTTACATAGTTTGATGGATGGTTATCGCATTGACTCAAAAAGACAAAGACACTGGAGGAAAACCGAATTGGCTTTTGCTGTTGTTTTTGTTGTATTAAGAGTAGAGGAGGCAGGGATTGATGAGATCATGTGCAGACCTGTTGAGTTTGAGTTGGCAGGGAAACATCTAACTGGGGAAGCCAGCAGGCCCCTGTGGATACAAGGCTGGTGCCTAGGGGATCTTGGTGATTTATAGTGAAGGACCGTTTGTGAAACTGAGTCCACAAAATGGTTGGCCTCACTTAGGGAGAGAGTACAACGTTAGAAAAGAAGTTCTATGCATGTAAAAGACTTAGTGAAGAAGGATGCACCAGGAGAGAGTGAAAGAGCACCCAGAAAGGAAGAAAACCATATATATTCTATTTGGGGAGCTAAGAGAAGAATTTTTCAGCAATGGGGTCAGAGGGGTTTGAAGCTGCTGAGAGGTTAAATAAAATAGCAAAATGCTCACTGGAAAAACTTCTTTGTGGATTTAATGTCCCAGAGGTCACAGGTGGCTTCATGCAGTACTTTTTTGATGGAATGATGAGTGCAGGTGCTATACTGGAGTGGCAGAGAGATGAGCAGCAGAGAAGAAAATGGAGACAGAGGTGGGCAGAGCTTCTGAGTAGTTTGATCAAGAAGTTGGGAAGAGAGGGGACAGAACTGGAGCAGGTCAGGGGGTTGCTGTTGTTAAGTTGGCAGAGAGTGCAGCATGTTTAAACAATAAAGAGAAGACATGGGTGCCAGAGTTTGAAAACCCAAGAGAAAAAAAAGGGGAAACTATAGGTACGTTTTCTGAAAAGGAAGAATCCAACAGAATTGGAATGCAGATGTAGCAACATGAGCAGTCAGATGTCACTGGTGCTCACTCCTATGTGAAAGAGCAACTCAGATGCTGTACTGTGTGCACATCTACACACACACACACACACACACACACACTTTCACTTGCTCAGAGGTTCCTACATAATGGCTGCCAAAGAGGTGGCCAACTCAGATGAAAACAACCAGGGGAAACTCTGACGTGCTGACATGATCTCCTTGCTCGGTTATCTTTCTTCCTCCCTCTTTTCTCAGAGGAGTTCTACCTTTTCTTGTGCCTGGTTTTCTTTCAACATAGTCCACTGTGCTTCTGTTAGCATCTAGGATGCTCACTAGATGCCAACAGGCTATAACGGGCTAAAGTCCAACCTCCAGAAGCCTCTTGTGTAGGCGACTGGTGAACATGCCTGAGGAGATGCAGGAATAGGTCATAGGTCCACCCTCAGCCTAGTACGTGGTCCCTGAGAACCATTTTTAAGAAAACACAGCAATTATCATTACAAGTCATTTGATGGCTATAATGACATTGTGTGACCATGGGTCATGGTCTCTTGTCCTTACAAGTGACTTTAAATAGCATTTCCTTTTGGATTCCAGGGTCTTCATTTATAAGTTGAGGGCTTAGGTGAATAGGTCATATTTAAGGCCCTTTTCAGTCAATATCATCTTATGATTCTATGTATCCTTGGCTTTAACTTCCCAAATTAGTTTTTCAATGAGGCACTGTCCACACATGGGCAAGATCATTTAAGAAAGAGACATGCAGGCCAGGAATGAACTGTTTCTCCTCCCCAAAGCTCAAGAGATTATAGAGACTAAATTAAAAAAATGGGACCCAGAAGTTGCTGGTCTCTTAGTGCCTATTGATAGTTAGTTTCGTATGTCACCTTGACTATGTTGTAACACCAAACTATTTAATCAAATATTGATCTAAGTCTTGCTGTAAAGGCATTTTGCACATGTGATTAAAATCTACAATTGTACAGTAAATCAAATAGGTAAAAGAGATTAGCCTCAAGGTGGGTGGGCCTCTCCAAACAGTTAAAGGTCTGAAGAGCAAAAAATGGAGGTTTTCTGAAGAAGAAATTCTCTGCTTTGACTACAATATCAACTCCTACCTGAGTTTTTGGCTTTCCAGCCTTCTACAGAGTTCAGACTTGCCAGCCCCCACAATCTCATGATCCAATTCCCTAAATAAAGATCATTTTGTGTATGTATGTGACACACACACATGCACACACACACACACACATAGGCAAACCTATGTATATATGCAAATATGTATGTTCAATATGCACATGTGTATCCTACTAGTCGGTTTCTCCGGGAACATTGACTACTGGTGCCTAAGAGGTCACCATGGGCACAAAAAGTTTCATGTCTGTTCTTGTGAAAATAAATGCAGAGGGCTGAAATGTACTTGGATTTGGGGTTTCCAGAGAGCAGCAAGAACAATAGGCCAGAGATTTTGACTCTAGAATTCTGTACATCTTAAAATGATGGCATTAGCTTCAAGTTAACTATTTGTGTTACTTTCTGCTTCCCTGCATTACCAGCCATAAAACAATTCAATGCCAAAGTATTGTGGCTAATTTCAGATAGGGCACAAAAGGGGCATCAGAACAGGGTGCTCCTATTCTACAAGTGTGCCTAGGAAGGGGACCACCCCAAAGGGAAGAGTTAGTGGCAGGACACAAAGTCACAGGATCAGGCTGAGCTCCCAAATGCACAGAAAGGAGAAACAAAGCATACAGAAAGTCAAATCCCAGGGGAGGCTTGGATGGGTAGCAGCAGAAAGGCATCTGATGTTCCCTCTGCCTCACGGACCCTCAGTTTCAGCACCAGCTCCAGGATGTGCAAAGACTATCTCCATGCCAATGTTGCCTCTCTTTTCTGAACTGAATTACAAGATGGGAGGCAGCTAGTAGAAAGGGAAAAAAAACTACATACAAGACTTTTGACATATTTCAGCTTTCCCAGGCAGTCATTCTAAGAAAGCATTTATCTGTCCAGGCCAACTCCAGCAGGTGACTCTTTCATGTTCCACTAATTCAATTTGTGTAGAAATAAGCATAGCTCATTGGCTAAATCTGCCTTTCTGTTGGAGAGGAACTTGATACAACTTGAAGCTGCTAGCTTAATTCCCATCTTCTATAACAATCAGGAAGCTATATTTTTCCCTGATTAAAACGAAGAAATCTGATATCTGTAAAGGACCCTAGAATGCATCAACTTTAAGTGTCTTCATTCAATGGTGAGAACCTGGAAGGCCATGGAGAAAAATCTAAGTAAGGCAGGCAGCCCAGAGTCTAAGGGGTAGGGACCAGAAGGTGTGCAGTAAGGTCGATCCGGGGTGCGCAAGGAGATGTCCACAATGTATGGGGTCAGATGAAGATGAAAATGAATTTTGGGGAGTGAGGAGGCAATGCTCCATTTGCCAGTACCATCTACCTTCTCCCCAAAAGTCCATGCTCTATTTCCAACCTCTACTTAAATGTTTTCAAAGATGAAGATTTCACCATTTCATTAAGCAGACCCAAAACAAAGGTTTCATTATTGCATACAGAATTAAATATCTCCTTGAACTTCTACCCATGACCCCAGTGGTTCTTGCCTTGGCTGCACATTAGATTTGTCAGGAAAAATTATAAAAAGTCCTGATGTCTAGGTATACACCAGGCCAATCAAATCAGAACTTCTGTGGGTAGAACCCAGGCCTTCATAACGGCTAAAGCTCCTCAGGGATCCCTATGGCTTCCTGAGTTGGAAGCACTGCATTCAGCTCAGTTCTTGGATCAGTCTTTTTGGGAACCCATGATAAAACACTGCTAACTGGTGGCTGACTGGTGGCTTAGATGACAGAAATGTTAGGGACTAGAAGTCCAAGATCAAAGAGCTTACAGATTTGGGTTTTCCTGAGGCCTCTCTTTCTGCAGATGGTCACCTTCTTGCTATGCCCTCACATGGCCTTTTCTCAGTGTGCATACGTTCCTAATATGTCTCTCTCTCTCTTCTGATAAAGACCAAGGCCTGACGTCACATCCAGCAGTCTCAAGATCCTTGAAGGCAGCAAGCAAATGGCCAATGGCCAATGTCTGGCCTTCACTGAGCTGTCCAGTGAGTTGAACATAACCAAAAAGATTTTCTGTCCCCTGGATCTCTCCTTTGGCAGATGGTTATGGAGCACCCTTGAAAATGCTGAAGGAGTGCCAGGGACTCAAGGAGCACAGAGCACAGGCCAAGGAAGCCAGGAGGTAGCTTCTTCTCTCTTCACATATTTCAGGTGACATATTGTGACAAATGACCTAGTATCAGACAAGTATATTATGCAAAGTAGAGCTTCATCATTATTTTGAAATGTTTGATACTCATATATCTAGAACAGTCCCTCTCACACATTGAACCTCAATAAATGAATGAATAATCAATGGAAATATTTTGTTAGATTTGAAATCTATTTAAAATATTATAAGAAATCTTAACACTTAAAGTCCCTAAAATTGGATTAAGAGGGAGGTAGGAGGGGAAGGCCTGGGGAAGTACTGGGGAATAAAATCTACCAAATTATGCTATGTCCATGTACACATATGCCACAAAGAATTCTACTTCTATAAAATGTACAAATTAAAATAATAACAATAATATAAGAGGAATCAATAGAGCAAGTGGATGAGGGGAATGGATGGAAAGGGGAGGAACTAGGAAATAAGACTGATCAAATGAGGTCATGTGCATGTACAAATATGGCATAATGATCCCACTATTATGTATAATTTTAATGTACTAATAAAAAAGAGAAAAAAAGAAAGTCTCTAAATTTAATTGAACTCTTGAAAGTTTTGAATGGTTGCACAAATATCTTAAAATTTGTCATCTGTGTAAACAGTTGCTTTTTTTATTAATTGTGATTTTCAAGAATTTTAAAAGCTTACCATTAAGCAGCTTTGTTCTGTTTTGTTTATTGCAGTACAGGGAATTGAAACTGGGGCATTCTACCACTGAGCAACATTCTCAGTCCTTTTTGTTTTATTTTGAAACAAGGCTAAGTTGCCGAGGCTGGCCTGGAACTTGTGATTCTCCTAGTCAGCCTCCTGATTTGCTGGGGTTCCAGGCGGGTACCACTGTACCAGCTCACCATTAAACAGTTTTGATCAGAACTTTCCATGGCCATGTCAAGATTGAAACATGATAGCATGTCATACTTAAGACACACTGGCCTTCTCTTTGACACCAGGGGAGGGAATACTGTAGGTCAAAGGTCAAGACGAGTGGAGATACTAAGCAAGCAACTAGCTACATGGAGAGTCTAGAGTTCAGGGGGACATCTGGGCTAGAGAGAGAAGTTTGTGAACCTATTAGAAAGTCAAGGGGCTAGATGAGATCACCAAGGAAGTGAGCTTAGAAAATAGAGCGGGACTAAAGACTGAGCAATGTGCCTTCCCAACATTCAGAGGTCAGGGAAATGAAAAGGATTCTTTAATTGGCCTGATTGAATAGTGTATGCATAGGTCAAACTATCACCTTATATCCATAAATATACACAATTACTATCTGTCAATTTAAATTAGCAATTTTTTTTCCAAAAAAAGAATCTGGAAACCAAACAGAACAAGCAGTCAGAGGCATGGGAGACAAATCAGAAGATAAGGGGGCCTTAGAAGTCCTTTGAGATGCTTGTTAAAAACGCACATTTTCAGAACGTATTGGAGTTTTGATTCAGCATGAACATGGACATCCAAAATACATTTTTTTGTTTTGCTTTTTAAAAGCACTTCTAGTCTGGTTATTGTCAGACAAGCCTGGGAAACACTGCCAATGGAGCTTGGCCCAACCAGAAAAATCACCTGCCTGGAGAGTTTTTTAAATTTATTTTATTTTGATTTACCTATTTTATACTGGGGATCAAACCCAAGGGCTTGAGCATGCTAGACAAATGCTATACCACTAAGCTACACCTCAGCCCTTTTAAACATAACTTCCAGCGACTCAACCCAAATACGCTGAATCTGAATCAGGGGACTTAGAATTTAAAGCCGGGCGCGGTGGCTCACGCTTGTAATCCCAGCACTTAGGGAGGCTGAGACAGGAGAATCGCGAGTTCAAAGCCAGCCTCAGCAAGGGCGAGGCGCTAAGCAACTCAGTGAGACCCTGTCTCTACATAAAACACAAAATAGGGCTGGGGATGTGGCTCGGTGGTTGAGTGCCCCTGAGTTCAATCCCTGGTAC
>PVHX01001198.1:44345-60090 GCA_004024805.1 Geosciurus inauris | reverse complement strand
TTGGTAGCTCCTGATACAAACTTAATTGCTCTTGGGACTTCTTAAAAACAACCTACAGAGCTTTGCTTTTGAGCCAATGAACCATGAATTCTTCATTTACAAAGGCTGATAGACCATTACCACCTCCCCTAACCTGGAGGTGCTTTCATTAACACCAGGAAGGTTTGTAGCAGCACATGTGGTAGGTGAGGTCTTAGCAAAGCATCTTGGGTAAAAACTAGAATCACAACAAACACACAAACAGGAATCTCCCATTTAGACATAATAGTACAACTTAGAGCTCTCCACCTAAGTTCCTTCTTAGCTGATTGTAGCCTCCAGAAGCAAACAAAGTCATTTTCTCTGAGCTTCAGGAACCACATTTACTTTTCTTTTCCCAAGAGGTCCGATGGTGGTGGTGTCAAGATGGTACTTAACAGCTCTAGCAAATGGTGCCTCAGTACCTCCCGACCCAACTTTCATCATCTGGTTTTTCAGATTCTGTGTTCAAAGGCTATACATTTCCTGGAATTTAAAAAACCTCCTTGTCCATTTGATCAAAATGGGAACATTTCTGCCCTCTCGGACAGAAATCATTCTCAGTTGACCACCTGATGCTTATTTGTGGTTAATTAGAAAATCCCCATCAAGAGTTCAGAGGCCACTATCAGCTGTCAAAATCCCACATTCTCCACTTTCCCCTCTTTCAAGTGCAAAACAACCTGTGTCTGAAGATGTGCCGGAGATAAAAGGGCGCACACCAGCGCTGGGGGCTTTGACGCAGCCCTATTCACTGCCCCACCACCATGAATACCGCAAAATCTCAAATGAAAGTTTTAATCTCCCCACTGCATTCAGCTTAAAGAGAAAAGGGCTTCCTTTTAACAATTTCCCCCCTTAAAGCCTTTGTGTTGCAATGCTCCTGAAAAAAGCGGAGATTTCACTCTGACCCGGCCAGGGCTTTACGCCAAAGAAAGCAATGCACCTCAAACCCTTTGTGCTGAAATAAGAAGGGCTGGCGGTCCGAAGCAACGGCGCAGAAGCTGCAACCCAGTGGTGGGGCGCGCGGGGGACAGCGATGCCCGCGTCTCTGAAGATGCCAAGCTTTGGCCTCTTGACCGATTAAGCCTAATAGGACGAGAACGAACGCACCGTGAGCCCCACTGCTAATCAAAACTGGGGGTCTGGGGTGGAAGGGGGACAAGGGTGGACGATTTCCCAATCAGGGCAAGGATCCGAAAAGCATCAACACCCGCAGGCCAAGAGGTCTAATTAGGTCCTTTGTTTCCATACTGCACTCAAAAGAAGAAAAAAGAACAACTGCAACATCAACTCCACTCCAAGGTCAACCCTCTCCAAGCCACCCGTTGGGGAAAACCTCACACAGCTCAGGGAATGTGCTGAGGCCCTGGGTTGATTTCTGGGAACCAGATTCCAACTCCCTCCACCACGCCTACCTTTGGGCGCTTACTCGAGTCGTTCGCAAGCGGGAATTCCCGCCCTCTGCAAAACCTTTTGGGTGCAAAGCGCCTGTTCCTCTCAGAGTTCCCAAGAGGACTTGGAGAAAAAGCAGAGCCTGGTTTTGATCTTTGCCTGCCTTTACAATTACTTCCTTTGCACGTAATTAAATGCCACTGGGATGCGCGTGGCTAGAAACGCAGACCTCACCAGTTCTTCCAGCACTAAAAAAAAAAAAAAAGTTTGTTGAATATATGACTTTCCCGTCTTTATTTCTTCCGAAGAGCTCCTTTAAAAGTTTGAAATCAGTGCCCGTATTAATCCAAAGTGTCGGGATTAAAATCAGAGGAGCGTAGTTCTGAGCCCAACATGGTTTTATTAGCGCCTTAATTTGGTGTTGCTTAATTCTGACAGCCCCGTGAATGCCACCTTTTCAAAAGGGTGTTTTTTGTCCAGCGACCAGAGTTCAAAAGGTCCTAAGGGAGCGCCCAGGCGCTTTCTGCCGATCTCTGTGCAGGGGCCTCCAGCCTCCGATAAAGCAGCTCGGGGCTCCCGGCCCCACGTCCATAAAACCCTGAATGCGCCTTCTTTCGCCCATGTTTCGGTCTCTCCTTGTTTGACCCGTGTGCTTCGTTAGTCTTTTAACCATTTCTGAACAAGATTTTTACGGAAGGTATGAAACAGCATGGCAGATTCTTTGCCACTCTCCATGGCAAAGTGTCCTTGATGGGTTTTTTCTTTTTAAAATGTTTATAAGAAGTCTCCTGTTTCCTACCCTGCGCAGCTCTATTGGGTGTGTGTTTACTTGGGGTTCATGTAGTCTTCAGAATAGTTGAGAGCATGGGCATAGTTTTAACAAGCTTCTCAGATTTAGAGAGGTCTGAAGAGTGATGAGAAGGGCTAGGCAGGGGCAACTTGCATGATCCTTGTTTTGCGTGTTTTTTAAAGAAAAGGAATAAGGAAGGCCAAATCGCATTTACAATTACATGTATCTATATCTAATGGCATGCATTTTTAAAACTAAAAAGCACCTTAAGATTCCTTCCTTTTCATTTGCTACTTGCTGAACAAAGATGATAGAAAATGTTTCTTTAATCATATTTTAGGCTGGAAAGTTTTAGCCAAGTGCTTAAAATAAATACACAGCCCCATCTCACACTTGAGAACAATAAATAAACCGTAAAAGTGATAACACGGATTAACTTTTCTGCATCTCCCTCCTAAACTGCAAGCCCAGTTTTAAAAACAAAACAAAAACAAAAATCTAAACACAGATTGATTAAAGTATTTCCAAGTTCGCTTCCAATCATAACATTCTACAAGTAACATTATTTCTCAGCTTTTGGGTAGACTAAGTGAAGTTATATCTTTTTTAAAAAAACCATAATTATCTGGATGATTTGACTAACACAAAATTCAAGATAGTAATACACACTTCTGGATAAGTTTAATACAAAATCATATTCCCCATGCACAAAGATTGTTGCACTTAAATGAACACTTATTCTGTAAAGTGAAGAGGACTTTTCTTACAGGGACAAGCACCCCTCTATTAATCTGTTTTGTATGTTTTATTTTTCTTAAAACAGATTTTTTAAAAACCTATACCTATTCTCCATAATTAATACAAAACTGAAGAGGTGGAGTGGTATTTCGTGTTTTTGTAAACAGGAAAAAAGGGGGGAATGCCATTTATATAAATATTTCATAAGATTTAAAATCACATGTTTTTAAAGACAATTGATTTTTCTCATTAGAAAAATAACAGAGGCATAAACCCTGGGAAAATCTCTTGAGCAGTGAAAAAGTCACTTCGAGATTTGGGAAGTATTTTTATCCTCTCCACTTAATAACGGGGTTGAACTTACATCTAAAGAAAAAACAAGATATCAAATGTACATATCCTCTACTTTAGTTGAACGATTAATAATGTATCTTTACATACGTAAATTCAATGTGGCTTTTTAAGGAATCCCCGTTTTCATTTGCCTTTGAGGCTTTCTCTAGAAGTTTTAGAGGAGGGGAAATTGAAAAAAATAATGCAGTTGCTTATAAATTTCTGTTAGGCCAAGGTGGGAAAGAAACAAAGTCATAACATTTGGAGATACCTGAAATTTTATCTGCCAAAATTAAAAGCTCCTTCAAAACCCAGCAACTTGAAAATCAAATGCATGAACCTTGCCTACTAGCTGAACTAATGGTTCTCACCAAAACTTTTTTTTTTTTTTTTTTTTTAAGCAAAGAGAAGGGAGACCTGGTACAAGCCACCTGTGGCGGCTACCTACCCAGTCCAATTAGACTAGTCTTTTGCCTTTGTGGAAATAATGACCCACATGAGCCACTACTTTCAGTCAAACCAGATCTGAAAACCCCAGTCAGAGCAGTCTTTTCAAGCTTGCAAAGCCACAGGCATCTTCCCTCCCCTACAGCCTAAAATCTATCAAGCATATGCAGAATAATTCACATCACTGCCCCAGAAGTCTTTTGAAGCAAATAAACAAAAAAGACCGAGGTGGGGGGGGGGGAGATTAAGATTGATCTCAATTTAAACATGTTAACAGTAACTCTATATTATTCCAGATTTTACCCAGCTGTTTTGGATCTGTAGTGAATCTGAACAAGGGAGCAAACCTGTTTTAAGGATTAGAGGATATAAAGGTTCAAAAGGAATCGAACCTTTTTCTGAACTACGTATCTCCTACCCTGGCTTCTTGCTTGGCAGACTTAGGATTCAATGCCAAGGATTTCTTTCTCACTTTTTTCATCCCACTGCAAGGATCTGGTATTTTTGTAATCACTTCCCAAACTGGATCCCTCCTGTTCTTAAAAACTACAAACAGAACATGGCACACAGAATTGGTTGGAAATCACTTCAACTCAGAGGGCACTGGGATTTATTTCTGAAGTCATTCATCATCCTCTATCCCAAGTACAATGAAAGAGAACCCTTTTGTTTCAGTTTTACTCTTTTTTAGGAAAGCATGAGAAAGAAAAAGAACAAATCTTACAAACTTAGGGTACAGTTGTAAAGGCTTACCAATCACTTATAAATTATCACTCCCCCCCCAAAAAAACAAATTAATTTTACCAATACTGTAGAAAAAAAACAGATGCTTTGACAGATAAGAAAGTAATGTTTAACCAGACTTGGTGGCGCATGCCTGAAATCCCAGTGGCTTGGGAGGCCTGTCTTTTGCTTATCTGTTATTGGATCATTCATTTTAACAAGCCAATAAATATTTATTATGCATCTTTTACTCCCCCCCAAATAGCATTTGATACATATGAAGTGCCTTGTCCAAGGTTTCACTGACCCAAGGCAATGGAGGAGTTCATCTTCTGAGGTAAGTACCATTCTTGAGTGTCTCTGCTGTAGTTACCAAGAAGGATCTGGGAGATTTGTAAATTGCTCTGTAGCTTGCAAAATAGGTAATCCAACCCCAAAAGGAGAGAGCATTGCATAATGTTGATCTAATAAGAGGATCTTAGAGCCAGGTACAGTGGCGCAAACCTGTAATCCCAGCACTTAGGGAGGCTGAGACAGGAGAATTGCGAGTTCAAAGCCAGCCTCAGCAAGGGCGAGGCACTAAGCAACTCAGTGAGACCCTGTGTCTACATAAAACACAAAATAGGGCTGGGGATGTGGCTCAGTGGTGGAGTGCCCCTGAGTTCAATCTCCAGTACCAAAAAAAAAAAAAAAAAAAAAAAAAGAGGATCCTAATTCCGTGGGCAATGTGGCATTTGGGCAAGATTCTAAAGTAGCAAGAATAAGTCATTGGCCATCTGGAATGATAACCACAAAGATGAAGACATTACAGAAGATAGGATTGATCTCCTACAAAGCAAAGTAATAGCATCAGTACTTTTCTTCTAGGTTAAGACTAAGAAGAGGGTTGGGGGAATAGCTCAGTGGTAGAGCTCATGCTTAGCTTGTGTGAAGCCCTGGGTTTAGTTCTAAGCATCAAAAAATAAAAGAAGAAAAAAAACAAAACTACAATACATGTAAAAGAACAAATAATATGTATTGATTACATAGAAAATTTAGAAAATATAGGCTGGGCATGGTGGTGCATGCCTGTAATCCCAGTGGTTTGGGAGGCTGAGGCAGGAGGATCATGAGTTCAAAGCCAGCCTCAGCAGATTAGCGAGGCACTTAGCAATTTAGTGAGATCCCTTCTCTAAATAAAATGTTAAAAAGGGCTGGGGACGTGGCTCAGTGGTTATGTGCCCCTGGGTTCAATCCCTGGTACAAAAAAGAATTAGAAAATAGAGTCAAACTAAAAAATAAAAACAAAAATTATTCATAGTCCCATCTGTCAGAGACCATCATTATTTTCTTTTTGGTAACAGACATATAATTGACATGCATAACTACATTTTTAAACATTTGAGTCTCATGTATACATTTTAATCTAAGTTTTCAATCATTTATTATGTCAGATACATTTTCCCATATCATTAAAAATTCTTTGAAAACATTCCTCTTAATGGTACACATGTATATCATAATTTATTAAAACAATTCTCTATACTTGAGCATCCAGTAATTCTATCTTTTGCTAGTTTAAGTATTTTTATATTATATAAATATACTGTATCTTTGTAAACATCAATAAAAATTAAACAATATTTTAAAGATTTTGTTACATGATGCCATATTGTCTCCCAAAATGGTTGTATTCCTCTACCCTCTCACAAACAAGATAAAAAAGCAATCTTTTCACTGAGGGGATAATGATATTTTTAAAAACTTCTTCTGCCAACTGAATGGGGGGGGCATGCTATTTGAAGTTATTTCATTAGGAGGTGGAATGTTTTAACATGTTTCTCAGTATTTTTGTCTTTTATGAGAATCTTTTATGCCTTTTGCTTCTTCAGTTATTGGTATGTTTGTCATGTTGCTTTTTAAATGCTATTTACACATTAAGAATGTTAAATAACTGCATGAAGCTACATTTGGACCTTAATCAAGGGCCAGACCAAACCATACATCTTTCATTATGCCTTTTCTGACCCCATCAGCCCTAACTCAAGTCTCCTGCTTTCAAACCCCAATATGCAATACTGAGTTACATACTGAATTGCAACTCTTGAGAGTTTTTCTTTTATCCTCCATAATAACTTTTCAAAGATGTGTTCATGTCTTTCGATAAGTACAAAGATGACCAACCAACTTGACATCTCTGAGCACTCAGTATTGTTAGCTGTGACACGGTTTTTGGTGGAACTGGGTGGGGTTCAGCCAGGTCCCTCAGCTGCTCTCTGGTTATCCTGTGTATGTGACCCTCCTGCCTTTCTTACCCTCCTGCCACATTCCTTCCTGTTCCCACATTAGCACATTGACATTGCAATAAAATCCTTTTCAGCAACTTATTTTAGTTTATTTTAAATGTATGACAGACAATTCAGAGACCTAATAGCTATAAGTAGAACCAAACCTGAAATTCTCAGATTTTTTGTTGTTGTTGTTAAGAAAGATGAGCACATCTTGGGAGGCTGAGGCAGAGGATTTCAAGTTCAAAGTCAGCCTCGGCAACTTAGCGAGGCCCTAAGCAATTTAATTTTCTCAAAATTAAAAATAGAAAGAGCTGGGGATTGGGCTCAGTAGTAAAGCACTCTGGATTCAAATGCTAGCACACAAAAATTTTTTTTTTCTGATCTTGATTACTTTAATAACCCTTTGTCTTTAGAATAAAGAATATCAAATATCCCCAAAACTCAATTCTATATGTGAAGTACTTACATGACTCATCCCCAAGTCCCAGCACAAATCAATAAAAGTAATATTAATGAACTGGGCACCATAGGACATACCTGTAATTTCAGCTACTCTGGAGGATGGCAGGTTTGAGGCTAGCCTGGAGAACTTAGAAACATCCTGTCTCAAACTAAAAATTTTTTAAAAAGAGTCTAGGATGTAGCTCAGTGGCACAGTGCATGCCTGGTATATGTGAGGTTCAATCCTCAGTACCACCCCCCAAAAAATTAATAATAAAAATAATATGAACATAAGCAAACATCCTATGGCTTTCAACATTTTGATGCTTCCAAATCTTGCTCCAAAAGGCATGTCTTTACAATTTCTTAGAGTGTCTTAATCCAATGGCTTTATTTTTCTTTTTATTAGCAATGGGAGTTTACCAAGTGCTCACCCATAAAAGGCTCTTTTTAGAAAGTCACTATTTCTGAACTGGAGAAAACCCAGGGATAGTTTGGAATCCAATAGAGAGGAATCTGAAATCATTTCCTATGAGGTAGACAACATTATCTGTCTGTCTGTCTATCTATCTATCTATTTATCTATCTATCTCTGTCTAGAAAGAGGCTCATACTTTTTGAATTGCTTTTTGTGTAATCAAATGTTATTTAGCTGGGAGAGGACAAATGAAGAGGAAGAAATGTTATTTGAAAAGTTGAAATTGATTCATCTTCCTTAGAATTGAGTGGATATGTGCTTTAGAAAGGGCTTCTAGTTTCCTCTGGAAGAAAGGCCTGATTTGAATGTCATGAACATAGCTGGACTTCCAGGCTTTCTAAAATGGTCTTTCATTTCCATGTGAATATTGAAAATGCCTTGCTTAGGGAGCAGGGGAGGGGGTACAGGCTTCTTTGCCTACATCTCAGCTAATTTATATGCTCTCCAATGGAGGTCATATCGATATGAGGCCCAATCTCTGTCAGCTTTGTGGGTCCCTTAACCTGAGAACCTTTTAAGCCATTGAGAGCTATTCATACTTGGCAGATTGATTTCTTCAGTCATTTTGTCATAGTAACTAACAATTCACTGCCATCCAAGTGTATCTGGGAGCACAATGCCTACATAAATATTGTTGGCAATTCTGAGCATATCCCTTTGTAGAAATGGTAGGTTAATTTACTTCTGCCACTTGACTTTCTATAGCTATGTGGCAGAAGATCATTTCCACTGGAGCCATATAGCCGACAGACCCAGCAGGGCTTGTCTCAAAGAAGCACAAAGTTCAGAATCCCTCATGAGTGCAGAATGGAATGAATCAAAACTTCAAACACAGGTTAATCTGGAAAAAGAGACAAGAGGTCAAGAGGAACATAAAAACCTTGAGAACCAGGTGCAGCCCAAGTCCTAAAGCTATTCTGGAGAGTTTTGGGCATGGAAATAATAGGCCATAAGATCAGGAGGCTAAAACGGTAATACCCTAAAACAATAATAATCACTGAATCTCCTGAATCACGTCAGCCAATTTGATAAGTCCACTCCCAGCTGTGTTGACTCACAGAGCAGGTGGAGGACCTCCTGGGCAGTGTAGAAAGCTCTGGGGTGGCATTGGTTCACTGTGAATTTTCTTGTTGGCTACCCAGCTGTTAATTCAACCATAACTGAATGGAGAGGCAGCCAGTCACAGTGTGGCAGAAAACAGTGAGCATGCTGTCAGCATGTGTTCCTGGATTCAATATCAGGCTCTACCACTCACTTCACAATGGTAGGCTAAGTCCCTTAAATTTCTTTCTTTTCTTTTTTCTTGGGGGGCAGGGGGATGTATCAGGGATTGAACTCAGGGACACTCAACCACTGAGCCACATCCCCAGCCCCATTTTGTATTTTAATTAGAGACAAGGTCTCACTGAATTGCTTAGTGCCTCACTTTTGCTCAGGCTGGCTTTGAACTTGTGATCCTCCTGCCTCGACCTCTCAAGCTACTGGGATTACAGGCATGTGCCGCCATGCCCAACTAAGTCCCTTACATTTATGAGCTCAGTTTCATCTTGGGTAAAATGGGATTATAAAGGTACCCACTTTATGGGATGACCATATGGATTCAATGAGATAATATATTCATTCAATAAATCTTTTCTGAGTGTCTTCTCTATATAGATACAGCATTTAGGACTGGGAAATAAAAATGTTGGGAATGAAAAGTCTCTCTCTGTTTTTGCTTTCAGTTTTCAGTATATCCAGTTTGAATGTACAATAATGGTGTTTCAGTGTAAAATGTGAATCCACTTGGGAGACTCAGAGTAGGCTTCTCAGAGAAAACAGCTTCTGATATTTGAAGAAAGAGAAGTCTGTCAGGCAGACTAGCAAAACAGAGGCATCCCAGGCAAAGGATCAGTATGTGTGCAGGCCAGAGAGGGAGATGGCAGTACTCTTATTGCTGATGAAGTCTAAAGTGCAAGGACATGCAGTACAAGACCCTGCTGAGCAGGAGGAAGACCCAGTCACACAGATGCCCAATGCCCAATGCCCAATATCCAATGCAGAGGACTTAGAGTTTATACCATAAGCACAAGGAGATTTTGAAACCCACCCACTCCTGTTGGGCCTTTCTATGTACCACGTGCCATGCTCCATCACTTCATCATCTCATCTCATTTGTAAAGGTATCAGGCCTATAAAACTACAGTGGTCTTTCTCTAGTCAGGGATAATCAAGGATGATGTCACTATGGGAGCTGATTTTCCACTTAGTTCCTTATGATGAGAAATAATGAACATGTTTGGCTGTGTGGGGGTGAGGAACAGCATAGATAAGCCTCTTATTTACTGTAATAGATAACCAGTACCAATGGTCATCTCAGACCCTGCCATGCTACACCGTAAGCAGGATGGTTATTGCCATTTATTCCAAATCTTTCAGATGAGGGAGCTGAAATTCATGGGACCTAAATGATGTCCCCAAGGTCACATAGCTAGTGAGTGGTGAAGACCAAGCATCTGGGCTTCCAGGATTTCTCTTCCCCATACCTCTAAATACTGACCCTTCCATATGGACATTGGAAGTATGACCTTATTTCATCCAGATAATAACCAAGAGAGGTAGGCTTTATGATCCTTATTTTTCAGGAAACTGAAGCTTTGTGTGTTTAAATGACAGCTTCTGTTCATTTACTCAGTAAATATGTATTTCCATGATGCAATGTCCTCAAAGAGACAATAAAAGCAAAATAGCCATGATCGCTGCCTCATACAAAGGACAGAAATATAAAAACAAAATAATCATAAATGAGTCAATTACCACTATGAACAACACAGAAACAGAAAGACTCCTATGTAGACAGGAAATCAGGACATACTTACTTCCTGAGGAAAAGACATTTCAAATGATGGCTGAAGAACAAGTTAGGGTATAATAGGGGTTTGGAGACAGGAGAACATTCCAGGCAGAGGACCAGCCTTTGAAAAGGTCCTGTGCTGGAAGGAGAGGGGGACAGAGGAGAAGCTTGCATTGAGATGCAGCTAGAAGGGCAGACAGGCACAAAGCCATGTAGAACCCTGACCCATCACAAGCCAAAACCTGCAGAGTGAGGACTTGAACTTAGGGCTTGAGCACCCACAGAGAACTACTTCAATCCAGGACAACTGCCTGGATTGTGTTGCACAGAGAGCTACCTCCTTGCTGTCTCCAATAGATGATTGTACAGATTTGGTCTGCTACATGTTTCTCCACTCAGCAACAGGCTCCTAGCAGGCTATATGTCCACCTCTGTAGTTAATCTGGGCATTGTATTAAGATGTGGAGCCCCAGCAGGTGCTAAGTTACTATCAAGTGTTCCCAACCTGCTGATGAACAATGTAAGCTCCTCAATTGTTTCCCTCTACCAAACCCCCCAAAAGTGGATGCCCAGGCACTGATCCAAGAACCAGGAGATTCCCTTGGAATCTGGAA
The DNA here is from genome assembly GCA_004024805.1 of Geosciurus inauris. Taxonomy (NCBI): domain Eukaryota; kingdom Metazoa; phylum Chordata; class Mammalia; order Rodentia; family Sciuridae; genus Geosciurus; species Geosciurus inauris. The sequence goes on along the minus strand of PVHX01001198.1, from coordinate 49,010 downwards.
CCTACTTCAGTATGTTGAAATGAGAAATCAGAACTTCTCAGAGCCTCAACCTGCCCTTCTGGGATATGGGAGAAATTCTTCCCAAATACTTTCTATTCCATTTATTAAAAATTACAAGCACCAAATACAAAATAATCAGCTCAGTGATACACCTAGTGCACAGCATTCCTTGTTTGTCAGTAAGGCAGGGAAGATGGAACAGGATAACTCTAGGGGGAGAGAATCAGGGCTGAGCTGTACCATTGGAAAAGGATGTTTGCAAATGGTGTTTACCAGGGCCCACTTGCCAGCTGCCCTCTGGCTCACTGGCTGAAAGTGGTTCCAAAACAGTTTTGTTTAGGATGTGGAAAGAAAACAGCCTGGTTTCTCTGCTGGCAGCTGCTTCAGCTATTGGCAGCTTGGAAGTAAATATTTCCCCTCTCTGTCCCTCTAGTGAAAGACAGATTATTGGGTCTTTAGACATTAGGGGAAAACACTTCCTTAGAGACAGGCACTGTGTAAAAGGTATCCCAATTCACACTGCCATTCATAATTTCTGGAGTTGATTTATTGTGTTGTCAAGTAATAGAACTGTTAAACCATGATCCTCTACACAAACCTCTTTCTCATGTGTTTATTCATAACAACACAACGATAAGCCAGCTTACAGGATGACAATTAGAATTGCTCACCAAAGTCAAGTAAGGCATTATAGAGTTAAAAGGATCTCCCCTTTCCCAATCCACCCTGGCAAGCAACCCCTGGCTTCTTTTACCATAACTCAGGGATTTCTCTGGCAATAAGACTGTGACTGTTTTCTTCTGAGTAATGAACTAAACTTGGAATTTCCATTCATTTAGAGGGATTATAGCCTCAGCTACAGATTTCTTGCCTGGGATAAAACTTAGTTCAATTATTATTATTATTATTATTAGTAGTAGTAGTAGTAGTAGTACCGGGGATTGAACTCAGGGGTACTTGACCACTGAGCCACATCCTCAGCCCTATTTTGTGTTTTATGTAGAGACAGGGTCTCACTGAGTTGCTTAGTGCCTCGCCATTGCTGAGGCTGGCTTTGAACTCGCGATTTTCCTGTCTCACTCTCCCAAAGTGCTGGGATTACAGGCATGCCCACCGTGCTCAGCTAGTTCAATGATTCTTAACCCAGAAACCTTCAAAAGACACAGAGATGAGGCTGGAAATTAAAATAATCACTCTCTGTAGGAATATATTCTCACTATAGTTTTCCCATCAGTAATTCTTTAATTGCTAAAGCATCACTTTAAGAGCACACAGTAATGTGCTTCTGTCTAGGAAATAATATATTGGACTATGGCCATCTATATTTGCTGAGCATAAGTCTGAATTTCCTACCATGTTTAAGTGTCCCAGTAGGTTATGATTAATTGTCATAGGGTATTTTGTAAAGCATTTTGAAAGGTTTGAAAACAAGGAAGCTCATGAACAAATCTGATGGTAAAGCTGCAAGCTAGAACTGAAAATATCTCAAGAATATTATAATTTTGGTCTCATTGTTTCTAACATTAGAATGAAAATATTAGTATATTTTTTAATGTGCATAGAAGCTGCCTAATTGATCAACCAACACACTGCTGCCCAGGCCTTCCAACTGTGAACTGTAAGTCACATACACAGAGCCCAGGCTAGGGTAAGAACATTTTGGGAAATAGAAATAGCAGTATTTAAAACAAGGCCAAGGTCAAGGCAGGATGGCACCAGAGGGCCTGCAGTCCCTACTCTTGAATGCAGGATAGAAAAATCTGGACTCTGGTTCTGACTTTCTTATAGATTCACCCTGTGACCATGATCCATTCCTGTGATCATAATCAAACAACCCTTCATATAGTTAGAAATGGTTGGATAAATATTTGGAAAGGGAAAAATTTTAGGTATCATTTAAAAATTATTTCCTATGGGGATGAAAGTGAGAACTTAAGCATTATACTTGTGAATCTAGCATCCATACTATGATGGATACACGTGTCCATCAATCTATTCTATGTTGTTATATCAGGAGTAGTATTGGACACCTAAAATAGATAAACTAGACATTGTGCCTGCCACTGTGGAACTACAACTTGGAGGAATGCAATCAATGAACTTATATATTTAAATATTGTGTGTTATAAAAGAGAGATGCCACGTGCCATAGGACCCAATTTTTCTGTTGGGTCCTGGAAGAAACAGCATTTAAACCTCCAATACTGAGACCTGATATTGGGGTTGTGGGTAGGGGGTGTTGAGAGTCCAGGTGGAAAGGCAGAAACAATAGCCCATAGTGGGAAAACAATGCCTGACAAATTTGTTGTGAGGAATTGATTGTTCTAGATTGTTTATCCATGCAGCAAGAGTGTAGAGGAGATTGTTTTCTATAAAACAAGAATATAGGGAAGAGAAATTGAAGCTGAGGCTAGGGAGATTGTCAGGGACCAAAATGATACAAAAGTTCTCAGGTAGACAGTTGGATTTTATTCCAAGTTCAATGGCAAACCATTTAGGGTTTTTAAGTAAGAATGACAGGAGATGTACATTTTTAAAAGATCCCTCTGTCTACTGAGGAATGGAGGAGAGTTTAACCAGGGCCAGAGACGATGGGAGGAACCAGGCAGAGGAAGTTTCAGTAGCACACACAGGAGGCAATGATGGTGAAGTATAGAAGTAAAAGACAAGGAATCTTTTAAAGAGACTCTAAGGAAATAGCTGCTTTCCTTTGACAGCTATGGTGAAGCTCAACAGGTTAGAATAACTGGGGATAGACAGGAAAAAATAATGAAAATGTAAAAGTATCAAGTAATACTTCTGTCCTATGTAAAATTCAGGAGTATTTATGACCACAGTGATTCAGGGAATATTTACTGGAAAGTAAATCTATACTTTTAGGGAAACATTTGGAAGCTGTTTGCAACATTATTGATGCGATCAAAATACAGGCCAACGAAGACAGTAGAATGAATCAGACACAACTTTCCTGTATTCATACATGAATACACAACCTGTGCAACTCCACAACATGTACAACCATAAGAATGGAAAGTTACACTCTATGTATGTGTAACAAAAACAAAATACACTCTGCTGTGTATATCTAAAAAGAACAAAAACAAGAGTGCTGAATAGTAAATGCTTCATCTTGGTAGCAAGATTAACAAGAATTGTTTAAGAGTTGCATTTGAGGGGGCTGGGATTGTGGCTCAGTGGTAGAGCGCTTGCCTTGCATGTGTGAGGCACTGGGTTCGATTCTCAGCACCACATAAAAATAAAAATAAAATAAAGATATTGTGTCCATCTACAACTAAAAAATATTTTTAAAAAAAGAGTTGCATTTGAGAATGACATTAGATTTGTGAATGGAAAACCCTCTAGCCCTTTTCTGAAGAAGTGACTCAATGTCTTCCCCAGAAGACAATGGGAAGCTACAGGTGTAAGACTATAAGGACATGTTGGGGAGAGATCAGCATTCAAGGAGATGGATAATTTTATTATTTTTATTTATTTATTCTAATTAGGCATATATGATAGCAGAATGCATTTTGATTCATTGACACAAATGCAGCACAAATTTTCATTTCTCTGGTTGTATGTGATATAGCATTGCACCATATATGCAGTAATACAGGTATCTAGGGTAATGATGGCAATCTCATTCCACCATCTTTCCTGCATCCATGCCCCCTTCCCTCTCCTTCCTCCGTTTTGCCCAACGTTCCTCCATTCTTCCCATGTCCCCCCCCCCCCAATTATGGATCAGCATCCACTTATCAGAGAGAACATTCAGCCTTTGGTTTTTTGGGATTGGCTTACTTTGCTTAGCATTATATTCTCCAACTCCATCCATAGACCTGCAAATGCCATAATTTTATTCTTTTTTAATGCTGAGTAATATTCCATTGTGTACACATACCACAGTTTCTTTATCCAGTCATCCATTGAAGGGCATCTAGGTTGCTTCCAGTTTAGCAATTGTGAGTTGTACTACTATAATCATTTTAGTGGCTTTGTTACTATAGTATGCTGTTTTGAAGTATTTAGGATATAGACTGAGGAGTGGGATAGTTGAGTCAAATGGTCCCATTCCAATTTTTCTAAGCAATTTCCATATTGCTTTGAGATGGATCATTTTAAATGCAGCATCATCCATACCTTATAAAAAGAGGTGGGGAAAAACTCCCTCTGCCCCCATGCTTCAGTAACCTCAGTGTTCTATCACCTCAGGGGACAATAACCAGTGCTCAGGAGGGGACTTGATGGCAGTCAAAAAGGTAGAAGAGCAAGAAATGAGCACTATTGCCTGATGCTTAGTGGTGCAGGATCTGGAAACATTCTTCCTGGCAGGAATCCTGGCTCTAAAACTCCAAAGCTCTGTGACTTTGAGCAAAATGTGTGATTTATTTTTCTTCTGGTCTTCAGTTTTCTTGCTTTTACAATGATGATAAAACGATGGTAACCACGTTTGCACAGGTTTATTGTTTTTTTTTTTTTTTTTTTTTTGGTACCAGGGATTGAACTCAGGGGCACTCGACCCCTGAGCCACATCCCCAGCCCTATTTTGTGTTTTATGTAGAGACAGGGTCTCACTGAGTTGCTTAGCGCCTCGCCATTGCTGAGGCTGGCTTTGAACTCGCGATTCTCTTGTCTCAGCCTCCCTAAGTGCTGGGATTACAAGCG
>PVHX01001198.1:0-44245 GCA_004024805.1 Geosciurus inauris | reverse complement strand
ACAGGTTTATTGTAATGAATGAAATTATCTTGCAAAGCACTCAAAATGGTCTCTGGAATACAGTGTGTATTCCATATATTCTATATTAGTATTATTGATTAATATTATGACCACTTTGGCACTAGGGGGAACAAAGCACACCCCAGTAAGCCTTGGCTCCCTAACCTGTGATTGGTTTTACTTATTTGCAGAGCATATGAACACGGGGGACATGTGGTTATTGGGGGTGGTCCTAGGAGGTGCTTCTCAGCTACTAGACAGGCAAAAGCTGTGTGGCTTCACATGGAACCACTGGAGTGAGGTGGCTATTGACAAGCTGGAATGCCCTTTGCTCAAGTAGAGAGTAAGCATAAAATATGCTCTGGAACTGAAAGACTTCATGGGAAAAACGAATGTCAAATATCCCAATAATTTTATATTGATTATATGTTGAAACATTGGATTAAATAAGATATATTAAAATAAAAAAAATCAGCCAACATAAAAAACTTAGTGTTAAGTCTGAGTTCTCAGCCTTTTAAAATAAAATACAAAGAGAATTGCTTCAGTAGGCCAAATAGAATCTAGAAAAACATGGGATCATGATAAGCATTATGACCTGTGGTCTAACTTTCCGAAATATTTTAAATATCCCTTATAGACTGTCAAAGTATCAAGGGTAAAGCTGATGTCATATTTCTATTTTGATCTCTAAACTGGCTGATTCTTGAAAATAAGAAATGTTTGGAAAATTCTTGGATGAATGTGTTAAATCTTTCAAACCTCAAATCTGGGAGTTTATTTTGCTATACTTATAGCTTACTAAAATTGTTATGTAAAATAGGAATAAAGAAAAAAATAAACATTTTCCAAATGCAAATTTCTTTAAAACCATTCAATCTTTCCTTTTTTTTTTTTTTATCCATTTGTTCATTTATTTATGTGACAAGTATTTTTTACTATGGTAAAAATGTGACATAAAATTCACCATCTTCATCATTTTTAAGTGCCCACTTGAGTAGTTTTGATTGTATTCACATTGTGAAATAGATCTCTAGATTTTTTTTCATGTTGCAAATCAGAAATTCTGTATGTTAAACAACTCCCTCTCTGCCACCTCTCCACCAGAATCTTTTTTTTTTTTTTTGGTACTGGGGATTGAACTGAGGAGTACTTGACCACTGAGCCACATTCCCATCCCTATTCTGTGTTTTATGTAGAGACAGGGTCTCACTGAGTTGCTTGGTGTCTCGCTGTTGCTGAGGCTGGCTTTGAACTCGTGATTCTCCTGCCTCAGACTCCCAAAGTGCTGGGATTATAGGCATGAGCCACCACACCCAGCTCAGAATCCTTATATTGTAAGAGCTCCTATGTTAAGGGAAACTTGGAAATCTGGAACAACTCCAGATAATCTGGATTCAACATTACACACTATGAATTCTTTATTTTTGTTGGGATACACAGTCTTTTTTCTAGAACATCTAATTCATATGATTTAAGATCTGGTTACCCAATATGTAAACGACTGAAGTCCCCTTCCTGTCCTTATTCTGTCCTGAGGCCGTTTATTTGAATGTGTGTTGGTTGTAATCCACCCATTTTCCTTTCTAACAAAATAGGAGGAATGCCACTCATTCAGCTTCCTTCTCTTCCTCTATTTCATGCTTTCTTCCTCCCATCCTTCCCTCAGTTTTATCAATTTTGTTATTTTTTATTCATATCAAAGCAATCATACATGTAAAGTTTCAAATATTGATGCAGGACTTACAATGAAAAACATCAGTGTCCTTCCCTCTTCCCCATCCTTCTCTCTAAACAGCACTATTTTCATGTATTTCCAACAATTCCTTCTGACATTTATGTCCTTATATCTAATTTGCTTCTAATTCTACTTTTTTCTTTTCTTCTGTAGTACTGGGGATTGAACCATGACCTTGGGCATGTTAGGCAAACACTCAACCACTGGACTGAATTCCCAGCTAATTCTATTTATTGATGTGTCCATTTTACACATTATCTATGGTAGACCATGACGATTTACTTCCTTGTGCTTCATGTTCCATTCTTATCCATTCTCCTGCCATAATTATATCACTATTTTTGGTGAACGCATCATTGCATATTTACTACAATTATGTAAATATTGTTCATTATCATATTAGTATTATACTATGGTTATGCTTTATTGTGTAACTTTTAATTTTTCCTGAAGCTAATAATTTCTTCTTTTTGGGTACATAGCTTTCTATGTAACTATTATTATTTATTTCAAAATCCATCACAATTTTCATAAACATTGTTATTTTTTTTTCCCACAAGTCCAAATGTATTAGGTTACAAAGATTCTCTCCTTAACCAAACCCTATTTAAGCTCACCTAAACTTTCAACTGGATCTACTTCTAATTGTTTCTACATTGTCCAATTTTAGCAAGAATCCTGGTAAATCACAATCCCCCATCATTGATATCTGATCACTTCAGCCTAGCTTCAGTAAGAATCCTAGGCCAGTTAAGCCAAAACACCCACCTACCCTGGGTTTCCTGATAGTAGCTTTCCATCCATGGACCCTGCCCTACTTCTTGGCTGTAAATTCCTCCTTGCCCAGGTTATATTCAGAGGTGAGCCCAGTCTCTTTTTCCATGGCAAAATTTTATTTCTGTGGTCCCTATACCTATCCCTCCCTTGAAGAAAGCCTACCTGACTGCTTTGACAGTGTCATGGAACAATCTTTTAACGCAGGTGGCTGTCAGCCCTTGTTTCCCTGGATCCTTCCACCCTCAGCTCCTCCATGCATCCCTGGGTCCTGATGCTCCCATATTTTCCTCCAATTCTCCCTTGAGTTGCTTCCTTATTTTTAAGACCCTGTGTCATCTTTGCTCTAGGAGTGGCCCCTCCAGTGGTAAAGCACCTCTGCCTGAAGCTTCTTGGGAAAGGGCTGATGGAGACCTCTCCATTAGTAACATCCTACTCCTCATGTCTATGAGTCCTACTCCTTGGTACTCTCCTTAAACCAGAGGTTATACACTATTCTTAAATCTCCCAAACTCAACACTCCTTTCTCCAGCAGTTTGGCTTCACCACAAGACCCTGAAATGGTCTTGGTAACTTTTTAACTTATTGTCTTTGTCTTTCATGCCTCATCCAGTCAGTGTAACTTCAGGACACAGTAGAAGATACTCTGCCTTACCAAAACCACAGAGTGAGCAAATACATCAATAGTTTAGAATGGTAGTGCAGAAAGAGCATGGGTTTGGGAGTTAGCCTGGTACTCAGATATTGACTTCATGCTTTCAATTCTGAGACTCCAAGGAATTAACATTGCTGAGACTACTTTTTCCTGTTTGTCAAATAAAAGTAACTATTTCTTATTGTTAAATTAGGCAATGATGGTTATGTATTTAGGTCAAAATGTCCTGGTATCTGTCACTTGGCTTCCACTGGTCCAGTTTTCTCTCTCCAAATGTACACATAACAGGCACAGAAAACAGATGTGGCAAAATGGTAACAAGTGAGTGCAGGTGAAGGATATATAGGTGTTCAGTGCACTTGTCTTTCAGCTTTTCTCTAGTTGGAGCTTTCTTGTTATTGTTTTTGTTTTTGAATGGAGGAGACTCCTGGCTGCAAGAACCATGAGAGTTTCAAGCCACTACATTTGCATCCATGTGTTATGGCAGCCCTAGGAATCCAAAGTAGATCTCCCGTGTGTTCCTGTCCCTGCAGCCTGGCTCAGCTTTGATCATCCAGCACCTCTTGCCGCACTCCTTGGCCTTCCTGTGTGTGGCCTGGGCCCTGTTCCTTCCCTGGGCTCCACCTTACCTCTCACTGCCCACCTGCAGCAGCTCTGTCAGCTGTTTGCTGCAACAGCTCTCTGATGCTGACTTCTAATCAGCTCTTTGCCTGGAACTTGATCTTCATCTCTCTGAAGACCTATCTTTGGGCTCTATTGAGATTTTCAATATTCAAAAAAATGGGCATACATCAATGTTTATAGCAGCAAAATTCACAATTGCTAAACTGTGGAAGCAACCTAGATGCCCTTCAATAGATGAATGGATAAAGAAGCTGTGGTATGTATACACAATGGAATATTACTCAGCAATAAAAGAGAACAAAATCATGGCATTTGCAGGTAAATGGATGGAGTTGGAGAACATCATGCTAAGTGAAGTAAGCCAATCCCAAACAACCAAAGGTGGAATGTTCTGATTAGTGGATGCTGATCCATAATGGGAGTAGGGGTGGGGAGCATGGGAGAAATGGAGGAACTTTAGATAGGGCAAAGAGGAGGGAAGACAAGGGAGGGGGCATAGGGGTAGGAAAGATGATGGAATGAGATGGACATCACTACCCTAGATACATGTATGAAGACATGAATGGTGTGACTCCACCTTATTTACAACCAGAGAAATGGAAAATTGTGCTCCATATGTATACTATGACTTGAAATGCATTCTTCTGCTTTAAAAAAATTGAATAAATCAAAAGAAAACAATGGGCATAATAATCTATGGTGAAAAATTGGGCAGTGGTCACCTTTGGGGGTGAGATGAAAAATGACTGGGGAGATATGCAAGAGAACTTTCTATGGTGATGGAAATGTGTGTTAGATGGAAATTTGCATTTTCCCAAAGCCATCAAACTGTAACACTTAAAGTCTATACATTTTCCTGTATGTAAATTATTCACCAACCAATAAATAAATACTTCAATATATAAAAGAAAATGGGCCAGGTTATTTACAATAAACAGACTTAGAAGAAAACAAAAGTCCCTCAGTTAGTTCAGGGTTTCTCGCCTTTAGGCCTTAGTGATATTTTGGGCAGGATGATTTTTTGAGGGGCTATCCTGTAGGCTGATTAACAGCATCCCTGGCCTCTGCCACTAGATGCCAGTAGCATCCTCTACACAACCCCCTCCCCTCATGCCATTGTGTCTCCAGACATTTCCAAATACCCCGTGGAGGGAAAACTCACCCCACAGTGAGAAACACTGGGTTAGTTACTACATAGTGTTTAGCCACAGCCATACCAGACAGGGTGACTTCTGCACAGTATGATACGACTTGAGGGACAGAGGAACCTGCTAAGAAAATGGAAAAAATATATATATTGGTCACCAGGGATATGAGCACCTTCTGACAGTTTTTTGCTTTTCATTTCTAGTTATAAAAATAAAAAGAGGAAAAGAAGATACCTATCAAATAAGAATGCCCCAAACAGCAGCAATAGTAATTTTAGCAGTTGTAGTGGTGATAACAATGTAATACTAATGATAACTAATATCCTTTCAAAATCCCATAATTTCTCTCCAATAATATCCCTTTGAGGTGGTTAGATATGATATTAATTATGTCCAATTTTTAGATGATAAAAGAGAGAATGGTTAAGCCACTGCCCAATATTATAGTGAATTAAACAGCTCAGTGGTAGAGCGCTTGCCTTCTATGCAGGAGACACTGGGTTCAATCCTCAGCACCACATAAAAATAAATAAATAAAATAAAGATATTTGTGTCCATCTACAACAAAAAAAAATTTTAAAAAAAAAGAAATAGCTGGAGCCACAGTCTGAGCCTTGGTCTTAAGTTTTTCCACCCATTTCTTTCTTCTCTCTGAAAACCATAACTCTAGACATCAGCATCACCTGGAGACAGGATCCAAATCAGAGAAGACTGTGTGCCTGGGAGGAAATAAGTCATCAGTCAGCCCTGCAAATCCAAGTTCATCTATATGAATAATTAATGGTAAAAAATTACTTACTTTAGAAATAAGAGTCATTGAAGGTTTTCTTTTTTAGTACAATGTCTGAGGAGTATGCTTCGAAGAGATGTGTGCACACTACTAAGAATGTTTCAGTGAGATGGCAGACTCTATCATCAAACCAGAACTCCATTCTCAGAAGCCTGCTTTCTTGCGATCTCTGGTAAAGCAGAGGCTCTGTCTTTTAGTTTACACCTCCCAGAGCAGCTTTTAGGTAACTGTATGGTTTGGACATGAGATGTCCCCCAAAAAGCTCATGTGGCAATGCAGAATATTCAGAAGTGAAATGATTAGATTATGAGAGCTGTAACCTGATCAGTAGATCAATCCACTTATGGATTAATCCATTTGATGGATTAATAATTTGGATGGATTACTAGGTGGTAACTATAGGCAGGTGGGATGTGGCTGGAGGAAGTAGGTTATTGTGGGCATGCCCTTGGAGATTATATTTCATCCCTGGATTTTGTCTGCCATGCCCTTATGCCATGATGTTTCTGCCCTGGAGCCAGCCAACAATGGACTGAACCTCTGAAACCATGAACCCAAAATAAATTTTCTTCCTCTAAGTTGTTCTTGTCAGGTCTTTTGTCACAGCAATACAAAGCTGACTAACACATAACAGATGCACAACTGGTGTGTGATGAACTAAATATACCACAGTGGTGTAGACATCTTTGAGTATGACCTTGGACTAAGGTCTCATCTTTATCAATAGACATCCTGTTTGCCTGGTTTATTCCCCATCAATTGACTAACTTGACTGAAACAACAGTTCGATTATGACTCTTCCCTGCTTAAAAGTTTCCAAAAGTTCTTTGCTTCCTATGGACTGAAGTCCAAAGGATCTGCTTTGACTTTTAACATGTCCCACAATGTGACAGCAGCTAATTCATCCAAAGTGATATCTATATCTCACAATTTCAGCCCTTTGATCCAGTTATGTCAGAATCATTACAAGTCCCTGAAAGGAACCAGCCTCTACCTTGAGAATTTGAGGAGGCTAAAAGTTTCCCATTAAATAGGGAGAGACAATAATGTGAGATTGGAGCATAGACCTGAAAAACATGAGGGGTAAGCTGTGCAGACATAAGAAGGTGAGCATTTCAGACAGAAGGAACAGCCAGGGAAAGTTCCCAAGATGCAAATATGCCTGTCAAGTTCAAAAAGCCACAAGGAGACCAGAATGTCTGGAGGAGAAGTGGGAAAGAGCAATAGAAGATGAAGACTGGGTAATGAAGGGGTGGTGGGTAAGGCAAGGCAAGGTCATGGACATCTAAGTTTGGGCCTTTGTGAGCATGCTGGCTTTCACATGGGAAAACATGTGAAAACATGGGAAGCTTTGGAGTGTCTTGAGCAGAGAGATGACAAGAAATGACTTGCATTTATTTATGCAAGTATTATGCTGGGTATTGAACTCAGAGACACTACCACTGAGCCACTTCCCCAGCCCCTTTTAGTTTTTATTTTGAAATAGTGTCTTGCTAAGTTGTCCAGGCTGGTCTCAAACTTGCAATCCTCCTGCCTCAGATTTCTGAACCCCTGGGATTAGAGGAGTGCACCACCACACCTGGCTCTCACTTGCATTTTAAAGAGTCACTCTGGTTTTTGTGTTGAGTACAAGATTAGAGATGACCCAGGTGAGGATCAGCAAGTATCAGTGGAAAAGGTAAGAAGAGATGTACTTGGAGAGTAGAGCCTGCAAGAGTAGTATCTTAAAGTTATATCTCAAGGTTGGGCAGGAATTACCCAGGATTAAGAATAATTTTGCATAAGGCTTGAAGCACAGAATAGTTTAGCTGGTTTGAGGAACCAAAGGCCAGTGCAGTTGGGTCTTAGTGAACATGGAGGGGACCATAAGAAGCTGGCCATAGTCCAGATAAGGCTGGCATGGTAGGCCATAGGGAGGAGTCTGAACCATGGGAAGTCTGATGGATTTCAAGCAAAGGCATATCTTGCTGTAACTTATGTTTTAAAAGGTCACTCAGACTGCGAGATGAAGACTAAATTAAACTGGAGAATGAACCATTGAGAACATCCTCGTTGTACTCAGCCTAATCAGCTTCCCCCAGCAGTGCTAGTTCTCCTTGCTTGAGGCCATGGGGAACGAGTCTCATTTCCTCCTAAGATCCCCACTGTGCTCAGAACCCATCCAACTTTGGGAGACATCTCTCAATTACCCAGGACCAAGTAAATGCATCAGTGACAGTGAAGCCTACCCACAGCAAAACCAGTGCTCCTGGTCTCGTCTCCAGCCTGAGATCCATATCTTAGCATTAACAGCAGCCGGGATGAGCCACCCTTCCATCTCCAAGTGCTGCTGCTGGCAGAGTGGGCCCCAATGACTTCTCCTTATCTCTCTATTTCACAATGTGAGTACCACAGTTATTTGGGTCCTCAGCCATAATGACTTCCCTCAAATGCTCAACAATGTTAGAGATGTATGAGTATGGGAATAGGGAAGTTTTTGTCCTATTTCCCTGATAGAGAATAAGATGGTAGAGGGAAAGGGAGTGTGTGAACTTCTCTCCCCTCAGTAGCTAGCATAATATTTTGGTGATTTGGTGATTCTCCAAAAATAAATAAATAAATAATCAAGTGAAAGGAAGACCAGTAGAGTAGATGAAGGAAAATAGGGGAAGGCAGAAGGGAGGAAAAGTATGTGGGGGGGGGGGGCAGGGACTGAATGGAGTAAATCAAATTTAATGCATGCATGATTTTGTCAAAATGAGCCCAATTACTATGTATAATTATAATGCTCTAATTTTTAAAAAATTGGTGATTTTTTTCAGAGTAAATATAAAAAGATACCACACCAGCTAATTTGAGAATAAGACTCTCATTGAAAGGTTTAAAAGTTTTAAAAAGCTGTTGGAGGTTCACTTTTGTTAATAGGTGAGAAATACAGAGCCCAAAGAAAGGGGGCTCGTAGGCTGGGTGGGCACTCCCAAAGCAGTGGGATCACACAGAACAGGTTTTACGTGCTCTGCTTTATTAGGCTCTTATTCCCTAATATTTCTAAACAACAGGGGCATTTTCTGTCTGTCATCCTAAATGTTTTCAGGTGAAGGGAAAGGGCTATTAGCATTTGTTGAGCACCTACCACAGGCATTTCTTCTATAGCAGGAAGTTTTCATGATAAAATTTGGAACTAGGCATGCAATCAATTAGATTTTCCCTACTATTATTTTTTAAAGTAACTCTACCTGGAACTGGTACAAACAGAAGCCTTTGGAGCCAACCTGGCAGCTTTATTTGAATGGCTCTGGTGCTTCATTTACCACCACAGTGGAGGATGACAGAATAGGAGTGATAAGAATGAGTAAGAAGCACCAAAGATGGTACTATGAGAACAGCCCTCATCTGCGAGCAAGGGCTGGAAGTAATCAAAGCTGGATTTGCTACATAATATTTATAGCTATCTTTAAAATTTCTATTGCTGAAATTTTTGCAGGAAAAATAACTTGGATATGAACACTCTGAAACTCATGAACTCTCAGCTTTCTTTCATCCATCCTCTTTTATAATGAAGTTTCTTCAAGTAATAAGAAGAAACTTGGCTTGTCACATACCAACAGAACCAGGCTGTGCTCATCAAATACTTAATGAATAAGTGTACTCAGTCAAAATAGGTCACGAATGGCATGAGTTTTGTAAACTCAATTGCTTACTTTCTCTATGGACTACCAAACAGACCTGAAATTCTTTCCAGCAACACCCACCAAAAAATCAAAACTAAACCTACATGTGTCTGAAACTGTGATGTCATGTTCTTTGATGGGAAACTGAACCAACAGGGTGTTAGATGCCTTCTTCTTTCTTCCCCTGAACCAGACACTACCATCTATGCCAAGAGCTAAGACTCCTGATGCCATAGGAAAAGGTGATTTTTCTCCCCCAAGAAGAGTTGAATTTCTTGAGTGAACAGAACTCCTTCATCTCCAAACCTTCTCCATCCAGAAGACCGCTCTGAGAGCCCCCAAGGGGGCTTTTGCTTCTCTGACTTCTCACACTCCCTTCTTTCAAATGAATTTAAAGCTTTTCTTGTCCAAATCCCTACAGAAGGAAAAAAAAAAAAGGAACCACTCTGCAGTTTTTCTACTATTATGCAAATAGATTAATCAGGCAATGCTCCTGTGAGAATTAATTTATATTTGAATCCAATGAGGCTTGGATGCTTGCTAACTGAACCCCCAGGCCAAAGCCTCAGCTAGGTAGCACCTCATATTATTCCTTTGACGAAATGTGAACTGACATAAATACTATGGCTCCTTTTCAATCCGATTACCCCGTTACCTCACATCAATGCCACCCCAGCCATCAGATTCTGGCGTCTTTCCTTTCACGGGCTGCAGGAACAACAGACAACTCCTCCTCGATAAACAAGCACCCACGCCGCCACCTCGGACCCCCACTCTTAACCCATCATCCTCCCTCAATGGGCTCTATTCGACAAGGTATTTTATTTTGTTTGTAGGAATCAAGGACTAAAAAACAGTTCAAAATCAAGCCTGGCTGGGGCTGTTCATTCAAAGCTGCCCTTTCACACAGTGACGAAGGGCCTCTGGAAATAACACCCCTGAGGTGCCCAGCCTTTAAAGGGCGTCCCACCCTTGGGACGCCTCTCTGCTTCATCTCCCTCCCCAAAGTCTTATGAACTCTTTTTAAAACACACACAAAAAAACAAATAGCAGCACAGGTTTCCCTGGGCTCGCGTGACCTGAAGCTCAGTCAAAATGAACCTATGTTTTAAACCATACCTTTGTCCTAAACTCATGTTGACAACCACTAAATTCTTTCCGTTGCCCTGCACAGAAACCTTAAAAAAGAAAAAGATTGATTTCTTTCCCTGCATCCCACCCCGGACTTTAAAACTGCATATTTAAAAAGCTTGGCTAAACAATCCACCAGGTGGGGGGAAGGCTTTTCTATGTGGGCAGCTCCATTTCTGAAGTCCCTACCTCAGTAATTAGATTAACAGGCAAAATGTGCATAGCAGCAGTCCCTTCATGCAGTCCCTCATGCCATTTATTGCGCATAACTGGTAGCAAAATATCTTGAATGGCGGCAGAAAAACAAAAACATGGATGTGTGAACAGCTCTATGGAGAAAATGGAAATGAGAGAAAGAAAACAATGCAAGCTTTATTTTTCAGAAGCGACCCCAAGTCATTCTAGGAATTGGTTTTGTGTTTGTTTGCTTGTTTGAGATAAAGGTCAGAAGTTACATATGAGCATACACTGGGACTGAGTACGTTTATCAGCTTTGCAGTAAATTAGTGTATAATATTTCTGTGCCTCCTTTTAGCACTGTCTAAAACAGAGGGAGTGACCCTGCAGGCAAGGCTTGTGTTTCTGAATTGATGAAGACAGGAGTACTTTCTCCGCCATAGTCCCTCCAGAGGTTCTTAATTTGAGAAAGCTTCTATATTTTCACTAAGTAAGTATATTAAGAAAACTATTCACTTTATAGTTATAAAATTTTGAATGTTCCTAGCCCAAAGAACTAATGATTATTTAAGGTGCTAGATATACCATTTACCCTGATCTAGCTATTACACATTATATACATGCACTGAAATATCACACTGTACCCAATAAATTTGTAAGATTATTATGGCTCAATTAGAAAGGAAAAAAATTAATGAAAAAAAATTTCCCAGACACAGTGGTACACACCTGTAATCCCAACAAGTCAGGAGGCTGAGGCAGGAGGATTCCAAGTTTGAGGCTAGCCTGGGCAACTTAGTGAGATGCTCAGCAACTCAGCAAAACCCTGTCTCAAAATAAAAAAAAGAAAAAGGACGCAGGATGAAGCTCAGTGGTAAAAACACCCCTGGGTTCAATCCTTGGTACCAAAAAGAAAAACAATGTAAAAGAAATAAGAAAAAGCAAAATAAATGCTAATAAATATTAATACATGAAACATAAACACCTACTCATCTATCTAAAAGGAAAATTATGGGTTTTGTTAAATACCCATATTTTCTTCAAAGCAATTTGCTTTCTGTTATACCAAAGGATATTCTATTCTCATATATAATAGACTTTGATCTAAAAGTAGAACTGAGCAAACTCATGGGACTCTGGTAATTAATTTTTACTAAGTGTTTTACTAAAACATTACTCTTTCCTCTCATCCTAACCTTGATGAACAAATGTCTAAAATTTGCTGGCTTGTGTTTGCCAAGTACAGTTTTAGTGGCCCTTCGGGAATGTTATTTTATACTTCTTTTTCTTTTTTTCTTTCTGTGCTGGGGACTGAATTCCAGTCCTCACACATGCTAGGCATATGCTTTATCACTGAGCTACATCTCTATCCCTGTACTGTATTTTACTCAAAAATAAGTACAACCCCACCATTCTCTTTTGTTGTGGCTGTTCACTATTTATTTGACAAATACTCACTGAGTATCTACTGGTTACTAGATATGTCCACAAGGACAGGTTCTCCATAGGGTTCAGGATGACCATTGTGGGCAAAATCCTCTGTATTCCACATCCTTCCTTCACCTACAATTCAGGGCCACAGGAATCTTCTCCTGTCATCTCAGCCCTACTCAGTCCTATCTTCAACAGGGAACATTGGGAGACTTTGTTCATGGGTCTAGAGGATTCAGTTCCACCCACTCCATTGTTGTGGCCCCAGTCAACGCTTGCTCCCCAGGTTCCCAGAACTGATCTTTATTTTCACCTTCTTGTTCTTCAGGACCTCCGCAGGTCACCTACCCAGAACCAGAATTGTTCCAAAGTGGGGCCTGCTCTCCTCCAACACAGTAGTTCTCAACTGGGGCAACTGGGGTCCCATGGGGACATTTGGCAGTTTCTAGAGATAGATGATGGGAGCGGTCCTACTAGCATTTAGTGTGGAAGCCAGGACACTGCTAAACACCCTACCATCTGTCACACAGCCCCCACAACAGAAATTGAAGTTAGAAAACCATGCTCAGTCCTTCCCCTAACTCCACTGGCAGTAGGCTGCTGGGTAGGAGCATGAGCTTTGGGTCAGATCACCCTGGCCCAAATCTTCCTCTACCACTAAATTAGCCATGTGACCTCTACAAGCTACTTTATACTTCTCTAGTCTCTGTTTCTTCATATAAAAAATGGACTTGTTATAAGAAGGACATAAAATGGATAAACACTGGTATAGTTATTAGATGGAAGCCGTCGTTATCGTTATAACTCTTGGTATTGTCATCCCAACATCCTCTGAATACTGCCACTTAACTAACTTCCTTTGAGCTTTCTCCTGATTGTTCCTGATCCTCAGATTAGAGATGCTATAAGGGGCCTAGGTCTACCACTCCTGCCTTTAGAGCCTTGGAAAGTACTATGGATTCAAAGCAGAACCATTTCCATGACACCAAGGACTCAGAGTTGGCCTTGGAATCCTTCTCTGTAGAGCATTTAGACACCAACTGCCAGTCAGTGAGATGCAGCATGCAGACTGAAGTCTACTTGCCATCCTTGATGCATATTCTACTTAGTACTAGAGGTTATCCCTTGCTGGAAATAGTGACTGTCATTGAAAGTGCTTAATAAAGGCTGCCATGAAAGGGTTTGAAGAGGACCCAAAAATCAGATGCATGGCTGGAAACCACCTTGGCAGCATGAGCCTGGCATACCAATTGGCAGCCCATATGCTCAAAATTCAAGGCACAAGAAAGATGATTTGGGTGGATACACTAGTCAAGGTAGGATGAATTCTCCGATAACTCCAAGTTCTTAAACTATAACTTAAACTTTTTCTTGCCCTTTCCAGAGTATGATGCAAGGCAGTGGCTCTCTTCCCATGACTTGGGGATCCAGGTTCATTCGAAATTGTATCATTGCCACCCAATATGTAGCCTCCTTGAGCCAGTGGAAGGAGAAAAGGGAGAGGCTTATGCCTGGGAAACTGGGATATACCAGTCTGGAAAGCAGCATTCTCACATCTGCCCACATTCCCTTAGCTGGAACAGAGCCACATGGCTGTATCTAACTGCCAGAGAAGCTGGGAAATGTTGTCTACCTGCATGCTTGTAGAGAGAGGACTAGGAATTGATGAGCATTTGCAGGATCTGTGACTAAACAAACAAAGAGAAAGAAAGGGAAAAACGGCAGGGGTGAGGCATCAAAATTATCTATGGGTCAAATTCAAATTGGACAGTGCAGCTCTAGTTTTGTGCTTTGATTTTTTTGCTGATAACAAGATGGACATCTCTGCATTTGCTTTGAGCCTCCCACTTTCCTTACCCTCTTCTCCATAAGAACTAACAAATGCTGATATCCCATATCCAGTGCTGGCCTTCTGACTGTCAGATGGTTTAATAACTAAGGTCTAGATCCTCTGGAGAGCCTTTCTTTGGCAAGCACCAATTTCCAGAGCAAGGAAACAGAATGTATGAACACCAGCACAGTGTGCCTTCTGAGTCACGTAACTCCTTCTAGTGCTGAGCTCATATATATATGAGTTCAAAATTGCCTGTGAAAAAGTATCATTCTTAGATTAAGCAGGGATCTTGCTTGGGCCCTGAACTCTAGAGAGATTCTTCTCTAGCCCTTAGCATTTCCATATAGGGCAAGAATCCCTGAGGCCCAGGAGACATGATCACCTGGAGCCTATAAATTCCCTTTTAGACCATGGAATTATTTGCCCAAGTGGAACAAATCATATTTTCTAAAATTGCACAAATCTCATATATATATACACATATGTGTATGTGAGTATGTGTGTGTATATGTGTGTGTGTGTGTGTGTGTGTGTGTGTGTATGAGCTCAGCACTCATATATATATGGGGGTGGTGAGGAAAAAGGGAGCTATCTACAGTTTTGTCTAAGAGTTGGATAAGAATCTCTTAGTGCATTCTTTGATTATACTGTAAAAATTATAACATTTTAAACATTTACTTCATTTAGTGCTATGAAACCAAGCATTGGCACATGTGTTAAGCTGAGTTTGGCTCTCATGCTATAAAATTTGTACTATCTACTAATGGCTAATAAAGACAACAGGTTAATCATTCAAATTAGCAAAAAAGATTTGCCTAGGGAAAACAAATGAAGAGGGTATATTGGCATAGGGGTCATAGATGAAGATTAGACAGTCTTTTAACCAAATCTGGGAGTTTTTCTGCCTGGCTACCATCTAGAGACCCAAGATGCATAAAATGAATAGCTAATGAGTATTAAGACCTTAGAAGAGGTCAAAAAAAGAGATCAACAAACTAGACACATTTTTTAAATCCCTGTAGTACTAGGGATTCACTCTACCATTGAGCTACCTCCCCAGCCCCTGTTTAGTTTTATTTTGAGAGAGGATCTCACTAAGTTGCTGAGACTGGCCTCAGACTTGTGATCCTCCACAGTTATGAATCACTGGGATTACACGCATGTGCTACCATACCAGCTAAGATAATAAATTTCAAAGCAGGAAAGGTCCTTATAGATAGGCAGGAGAGCACTCCCAGAAAAATTGAACTTGGAGGATTTGTCACTGGGCATACATCCTCTGAGTATGCGCCATGTGCCAGACTCAGGACACAGTCTCAATGGATATGGCACCTATCCTCAAGGAGTTTGTGATCTACTGACGGAAACAAATATGTTAAGTTATTTTAATTGGTAAAGTTTCCAGATTTAGCAAATAAAACACAGAATGCCCAGTTAAATTTGAATTACAAATAATCAGTCAGTTTTGGTATAACTATGTTCTATGTAAAGCTGGTGACATACTAAAAATTAATATTTGTTTGAAATTCAAATTTAACTGGTTTCTATCTAAATATAGAATAATAGATTAAATGATAAAAGCAAATGCTGGGTACTATAAGAAAATATCTAATAGGCCTGAAAGCACATCATATCAGAGAGGATTCTCAGAGGAGGTCTTCCCCAGTCAGCAGAAGACAGGCAGGTAAAGAGAGAACAGAAGGATGACAGCACTGTCCTGTGCAAAAGCACTGAGGTCTGAAAGAGCAAGATCCACTTGGGAAGGTAATAGGCTAAGTAATGGGTAGAATTTCGATAACTGTCAATAACAATTATTTCCAATAATGGTCTGAGAGAAGCCCCAAAGTCAGAATCCTGAATAACACTACTGTCTATGGGGAAACAGAGAAAAGAGACTTCATGAAGAAAACATGAAGGAGCAGTTTGAGAACAAGGGAGAAAAACATGAGATGACAAAGCAGGAAGTCCACAGTGACAACAGCACATTGACTCTACCTGCCAGAAGGACATCAGTGACCCACAAAAGCTATTCCACTGGCACATGAGAGCAGCAGGTTGAGAAAGGTCATACAGGTGGTGAGAATTCAAGAAAGCAAAGGTAGATATTGCTTTCAAAAAACTTGCCTGTGAAAAAGTACAATTCTTAGATTAAGCAGGGATCTTGCCTGGGCCCTAAACTCCAGAGAGATTCTCCTCCAGTCCTTAGCATTTCCATATAGGGCAAGAGTCCCTGAGGTCCAGGAGACATGCTCACCTGGAGCCTATACATTCCCTTTCAGACCCTGGAATTATTTGCCCAAATGGAACAAATCATATTTTCTAAGATTGCACAAATCTCTTCCTGGGTCTCTCTTTCCCAGGATGGAGATGTCACTGATACGTCTATCCCAAAACCTAAAGCATGGCCCAGATATGGCTGTTTATGGGAGGTAGGGGTGTATCTTGCACCTTCAGACCAGATGTCCCCACTCTTGGATATATGGTCCTTCATGATGCACAGTGGGAAGTGAAAAGTCACGTGGGCCACAGACTTCCATCTATTGTCATGCCTCAGGCCTCACAGAAGTTAGTCAAGTTTGCATTACTGTGACCGAAACACCTGACAAGAACATCTTAAAGGAGGAAAAGTTTATTTTGGCTCATGATTTCAGAGGTTCAGTCCACAGTCAGCTGACTCCAGAACATCATGCAGAAGGGTGTGGCAGAAGAGAGCAATTCAGCTCTTAGCAACCAGGAAGGAGAAAGAGGAATGGGAGAGAGGGAAACCTACAGAGAGAGGGAGGTCACCCGAGGGCATGTACCCAATGACCTAATCCCTCTAGCCATGCCCCACCTGCCTGCAGTTACCACCCAGTAATCAATTCAAATTATTAATCCATTAAAGTATTAATCCATTTGATCAAATTATTAATCCATCAAATGGAATACAGCTTTCATAATCTACTTATTTCACCTCTGAACATTCCTGTATTGCCTAGTACATGAGCTTTCCAGTGGACAGTTAAGATCTGAAACATAACTGAGGAGATCAGTAAAAAGAGATAGTTAGAGATGCATCTAACACCACGGAAGGAGCCTTTGGAAAATGAGTACAATTTCAAAGCACCTGCGGTAAAGCTATGGAAAGAGAAAATAATAGAAAACAAGTCTCTATATTAGTCAGGATCCCAGTGGCAGATGTGCCAGTGCAGAAGTAAGAGATGATTTATAGAGATGTGGGCAGGGTAAAGGGAGTAAGCAAGGGATGTCCACACACCTGAAGATTAACAACATGGGGTATTATGTTTTAGATTTGAGGTATCACCCAAAAGCTCATGTGTGAGATAATGCAAGAAAGTTTAGAGGCGAAACGATCACTTGTAAGACTATAAACCTAATCAATGTGTTAATCCACTTACATGGATTAACTGGGTGGTAACTGTGGGGGTGTCACTGGAGGTGGGTCACTGGAGGCTTGCCTTTGGGGCATATATTTTGTCCCTGATGAGCAGAGCCCTTTCTCTGCTTCCTGATTGTCATATTCTGAGTTGCTTTTCTCCATCATACACTTCCCTCATGATGTGCTGCCTCATCTTTGGCACAGAGGAATGGAGTTGGCCATCTATGGACTGATAACTCTGAAACCATAAGCCCCAAATAAACTTTTCCTCCTCTAAAATTTTTTAGAAAAAAAAAATAGTGGAAAAGCTGGCCCTAAATAGTAGACCGGTATCTCTCTAGGACCAAAAGGGCAGGAAGCTGGCAGGACAACATGGCAAGTCCAGGGATCTTGGGAGCAAGTGAATCAAGAAATACAAGCCATGAAGGAAGTGAGAGGAATAAATATCCCAACCTTCCTCTCCTCCTGTCTTGGAGTTGGTGCTCGTTCCTCTACTGACTGAAACCAACAAGGAGAACCAGCCAGCAAGTCATCCTGAGGTCAGGGCAGGCCCTAAAGGCCAGCTGCTGTGGGCAAGGCAGGAGGAGGAAGGGTAAGGAATGTGATTTAGAACAAAATAAATAACCAGCACAGTCCTCAAAGAGGCAAGAAGGGATTTAAATCAGTAGGGATAGGAACAGAATGGAGTGTGAGCTGGCAGGGGTAAATGGAGGGCATCACTGTCTAGTGACTCTCTTCTCTTTCTGCAGATGGAGGGGAAGTTGATAATAGATGGGGGCGAGCAGGCAAGAAAATGCCTCATTTTTCCTCCTTGTAGACAGAAGCTGGCCATTTGGCCTACAGGGCTTTGTGCAATATATGCAATGTCATAAGAGTTGTATTTATTTCCTCCTCTCTTACCAATGGAAGAGCAGCATTACATCCTCTTTTGCCTGACTCTCTCTTCCCTCCACTGACTAAGCAGAACTGCAAAGCAGGTGAGATTCTAGGGCTACTTTTCTTTCCTGCATTAGCCTCTAGGCCACCTCAGCCTCAGGCAAGGGACACTCCAGCCACTCAGAGACCCACCCACTTCAGACTATTTTCCCTTAAAACCTGGGCAAAGTGTTCAGAACAGCCCTTCTAACAGGCCTCTTCTTAAAAAAAAAAAAAAAAAAATCGACTCCCTAACTACTAAAAGAAAAATAATTTCAAACACTAATTTTCACTACATTGTTAAGGACTACTAACCTTACCTCTAAGCCTCCTGTGAGTGTCTGGACTAGAAACAGAACTCTTTGTCCCAGAAATTTGTCTCTAAATTTCAGAGACAAAATGAGCTGAAGAACTTGAGATGTTGGAGACAAGGATCACCGTTCTGATCTGTTGCATTCTACAAATGACTTCTATGTTTTAAAACACATATCTGGTTTTCCTTTTTTAAACATAAAAAAGTATAAAGAAGATGATGTGGTGAGAATCTGGATTAGGAGAGTCTCAGTCCCTAGACAAACATCTTTTTCCCTTGAGCGCTCTTAAATGTTAGGAAGATTCTGTTTTAACCTTAAGACAAGCATACTCTCTGAGACGGCTTGGAAGATTGGTGTAAACCATGAACTCTCACACCTATCCAATTTAAACAAAACTTATCTTCAAAGAGTCCTCTGTTTCAGAAGAGAGGGGGGTACATTCCTTTCTCCAGGATCTGCCACCCAAAACACTAGTCTCCCAAATGACCTATCTCATGCACACATAGGAGCCACCTCTATCTGAACACAAAATCAGCCTCATAAGAGGCATATGATTTTCATCCCTGAGTCCTTGGAGACTAGAAAGAGAAGGCCAAGCAGATTTCATATTCTCCCTCTTTTCCTCCCTGCCCCCCAGGGCTTTGTGCCCTTAGGCAAGCACTCTACCACTGAGCTACATCCCCATCCCTCTTCTCCTCCTCTCTTCCCCACCAGGAATAAAAGCAACTCTGTCAGGTCCAGAGAAAGATCCTATATACTTTCTCATCCAGTGCCCATCAACCAACTTCACCTTTGTCCAGCCTCCTTTAACCAGAAAGAGTCCGGGACTCAAAATCAACAGTTCCAGCTTGGGGTGAGAAAAAAAGGGAGAAGAAGAGGGAGGAGGGGGACAGAGGATGGGACATGGAGAGAAAGACACTGGAGAGAAAGGCGCTGGCTGCAGCAGGTAATTAGAATAGCTAAAGGGGAGGCCCTGGACCAGGGGAATGAGCCAAAGAAGATGCTCTCCTGCTTTCACCTCCTGTCTGATGCTTTCACTATCTTGTGATGGGACAAGGACCAGAGAGAAGCAGCAGGCAGAATAGAATGCATGCAGGGTAGGATGCAAGAGTTTGACGACCTCAGGACTTTTGTTCTTCCTCCAAGTGGATCCTGAGAATCCAGAAGCAGCAGGCAAGTCCATGTAGTCCTTCTAGGAATGGCTGATCTGTCCTAACCTTCCAGAACTTCTCCCCTCCACCATTGGCATGTGGAAATGTTGTCCTGTTGGTGGTTACCCTGGGCCCAGAGGCTGGAAGCTGCTTGGGCCCATGGTAAGGCAACAAAGAGCTGAGTGTTTTAAAACATTAGAAGGTCATGTGGGTTGGAGAAGTAGCTCAGTACCAAAGTACTTGCCTAGCCTCCACGAGGCCCTGGATTTGATTCTCAGCACTCCATTAAAAAAAAAAATTAAAACATTAGAAGGTCAGAGCTGAAAGAGCCCTTAGAGAGATCTCTAGGGCAACCCCTCATTTTACCCACAAGGCCACTGAATACTAAAGCCCAGAAGACAAGGACTTTCCCTAAAGACACACAGTATAGTGAAATGGATCCAATATGAGTTAAACGCTATCTAATCCCACAGTCTGCAAAGCCAGTCAAACAGAAGTAGGTTATATCAGCTACTTAATTTCAGTTATGTCAGAAAAGAAGTAATATGAAATTAATTTCCTAGACAAGGAGGTGGGATGGTGGAAAGAAATAGCACTCAAGGCCCTGCCCACTAATATTCAATTTTGATTATCTTGAATGGGCTAAGATCAGAGTCACCCAACATTCTCGGTGTTAATATCACTGGTGCAGAGGGGTCCAAGGGGACCCACCAAGCCAGCACTGTGCCAGGCTGCTCTGCAGAGATCCTCTTTCTTCGGGTTAAAAAAGAAAAAAGAAAGAAAGAAAACACAAAAAACCCACAAAAAAACACAACACACAGTTAACCACCTGTCAGGGCTGAGGATACAATGAGGCCCCTGGAAAAAGAGCTTTTCATGCATGCGTAATATATTTGTTCAGCTATTCACTTAATGAAGCTGATAAATGTGATGCAAGACAATAGTCAAGTTAATCTATTTAGTAAAATGTTTTGAGACTTTCAGGCTACATTAAGGAGGGGAGCGTTAGGCGACATTTTCATTTAAATGCGCTCATCTCTCTTAGGCTGCACAAGGGGGTTCAGGCAATCTATGTGAATATAATTTCTTATAAATGTGTCTTTAATGGGTTTAATTCACCCTTGCCAGCTGTTTTGGGGGCTATTTTGTAAGAGCAAAACAAACGTTTCAGGCTTGGAAAGCTAGTTAAAATTAGTTTCGGTCAGCGAGGCCAAGCTATATTTCCTGCAAACCATCTGCTTGATTGGCACAATAGAAGGATTTTCAAGGAAAAAGAGGGGAGTGAGTGTGAAAGGGATGGGGGTGAGGGGGGAAACGCTAGAAAGGCCTGGGCAGCCGGTAGCTCCTTGTGGCCTATTCTAGAGGTGAACCCCTTAGAGTTGTCTTAATAGAGAGGCTGGGGCGGCAGGAAAGCTTCTTTCAACAGCGCCTCGCTGCCTCCTCCTTTGCCGCGCGGGTCAGCTCCCTCTCCTAGTCCCCCATCCCTGGACCAGAGAAGCCAGGCAGCAGGCGCTTTTCCCTGCGGCCTTGGGTCCCGCCAATCTTGCCAAGCGCACTTTCACTGTGCTGTTGCTTCAGAGCCGAGCGCCAAAGCTGTTCGGGTCCGAAGCTTGCAAAGGACAGCCTAAGGGTCCCAACCATCCCGAAATGCACTCTCCATCTTTTCAGAGGCCCAGGAAGCTCATGCCACTCTACTTTGCAGGCTCGTTCGCCTTGCTCGGTGGCCTGAGCTTACCTGCGGCGCTACCGGGTCCGCCCACACTGAAGAGCATAGCGCTGTTGCAAGGCTACTGCGGGAGATGGGTCTCCACTGCCTCGGGGAAAGAAACCCTCAGGATGGGTTCTGAGAGTCCTTCCTACCGTCCCAGGAAAGATCTGGCAGCTTTGGCCTCGAAGGCCTAGGCGCCCTAGCCAGATCTGCTACCGCCCCCCGCAGCTAGCAGTCGCTTCAGTGGCGTAGACAAGGACCTCACCCCAAACCAGGGCCTCCAATTCTCTTTTCCTCTCCTGTCTTCTTTCCTCTTGAAAGAGAAATAGGCAGAAAGCCCAGCTTGGGATAAAGAACGCGAGTGATTTCTCCGAAATAAACTTGAAGATAACGACATTACAATGAATGGCAGGACGCACAAAAACCCAGGGGCTCAGGTCAAATGGCATTAGTCACAGGTCTTAGCCGCAGCCGCCACGCCGCACAGCCGCTCAGGCTATCGCGGAGTTTGAAAAGACGCGTTCAAGGAGATGACTTAAAGTAAGATCCTTTCCTTCGATTTCTTGCTTCCTTAGGATTTATTTTTGCCTTTTCACAGGCCGCCAGCTCTCGCCCCCGCCCTGAGTTTTCCTCTTTGGCGCCTTAGAAATTCTTTAGGAGGCCGTGTAGTCCGACTGCAGGAAGCGGGGTCCACGTGGATCGCAGCAAGGGGTTGACCTACCTTCCAAAAAATGTCAGGGCCGCCTTTTAAAAGCAGAGAAGTTAGCAGCAGTTAGTCTATAATGAGGCAGAATGGCCGGTGTATGTGTGTAGGGGGGCATGGAGCGTGTCAGAAACCGGATAATAACTGCAAAAACTACAGCCAGGGAAATGCCCCAGCAGGGGAGGAGGCCTAGGAAAGGGGGGCGCTATGAAGCCCCCCCCCCCGGCTGACCTCGAGTCCTTTCCGCTCCCCCTAACAAAGCCCAAACTAATTTCTGCAAATATGAACTTTATTCAGATCATCTGGGCAAGCGCCTTATGGATAGGGACTCCAGCACCTGTAGCCTGTAGCTGCCCAAGTCCCTTCTAGGAACTGGCAACTGCTCCAGGCCTTTAGACTTCCGGGGG
This sequence comes from Geosciurus inauris, assembly GCA_004024805.1. NCBI lineage: Eukaryota > Metazoa > Chordata > Mammalia > Rodentia > Sciuridae > Geosciurus > Geosciurus inauris. The sequence continues at coordinate 21,716 of PVHX01001198.1, read as the reverse complement.
CGGAGGGGCAGTGGGGGGGGGAGTGAATGGGTGCTGTAGAGAAAAGGAAGAGAAGAAGGAAGAGGAGGGGGAAAAGAAAAAGAAAGGAGGGGTGGGTGGAGAGCAAGTCCGCGTGTGAGAGAGAACCTGGGACTGGCCAGGGGAAAAGGAAGCAGAGAGGGAGGGAGAGCACAGATTCTTTGGCCTCATAACTTTTGCCTTGTGGCAAGGTTAAAGCACAGGTGTTTAAATTCTCTAGACTTTCCTCATCTATTTTATTGCAAAACTTCAAAAGGAACTCTGGAAGTTCTTAGACAAATCTCCCAGTTTGGTTTCCAGGAGCCTCCAAAGTACTCTCTCTGTTTAAATGGCCACTTATTTAAAAGTTGCTCCTTTCCTGATTGGTTTTCACCCCCTATCTCTGCTTGCTGGCCAATATTCCAAAAGCAGTCTTGGGCTCAAAACTTACATCATCTTCAAGCATTAATTCGTCTCCAGAGCCCTGCTCGAAATAACTTTTTAATTTGAATCAAGGGAGAGCTTTAGCAGACTCTATTTCTGGTTTAATGTGATATAAATCGCAGATGCACTTTTATTGAATGGTTAAAGCAGCGACATGGAGATCATCAACACAAAACGCCCTGAACAAAACCATCCAGAGAAATAAAGCTGGTTAATAAGATTTTTGAGAAAGCTTTGTGTTAAAAAGCAAAAAGGAAAACCAGCTGAAGGTGACAGTTAGTTCATGGTTAATAGGATCAAGGCGGCCTGTCGGGGCTGCACACTTCTCTTTGGGGAGGTTCAGCCACACTAAAGAAATGAATGGGACATTTAACACATCTGTTATCTCGTGGAGCAGACAAATAGGAGAATGGAGGCTCATTGCCACCTCTGTCCCAGCCCAGAGAAAGTAAAGGGATTGTCTCCAGGATTCTGTCTGAGTTGCTAAATTTAGGAAAGTCTTTCTGGTGTGGATCAACATTCTTGGGAACTGCATACCTCCCTAGGGTTTTCACTCATGTATATGTTTGTACATTGCAGTTAATTAAGAAGCTACAAAGCTTTGGCCAAGTTAAGCCCTCCTCAATAGTTAGGGTGCTCTCTGAATGACTTCTGGACCCTCCCACTCACGATTTAAAAAGTCTGGGCTGTGAGTTTCAACTCAAACTTCAAAGAGCTCCTGGAGGTTGGAAAAAGGCCAGTGACACTCAAAATGTTGGGGTCAACTTGCCTGAGGTAGCTTCTGGCAGGTATAAACCCTTTGCCAGTGGAATCCTGCCATTCAACCTTAGTGTCATGCTCTCTCTGCTCCCCCCAAGGGAGCTTGGGGGTTCCTTTCAGAGAAGCTTCCTTTGAAATCATTTTTCAAGTTGCCAAGAGTTTGCAGCAGACTTGTTTTACACCTTAGATATCCATCAACTCTCAAATTCGGTTAGTCTCTCCAAATGAAATAACTCAAATCAAGAATTCTTCAACCTTTATGGACACATCCAATATCCCTAAAAGCATCCATTTCCAAGTCTCTCTGAGTTGTTAGTGGGACTTCTAGTAGTGATTTAACCCGTCCCTCACATCTGCTTTATGCTTCAGCTGGAGTGACAGGATTTGAGAGCTGAGAGGGGTATATTTTCATGTTCACAGACTTAAAATTTTCCATTACTCTCCACCTCCCCTCCACCCCGCCCCACACACGCAGGGGAGAGAGTTATTTTACTGATAGCCTGGAGATGCATTTCTATGAATATTTATTGATTTATTTTCCAGACTCAGCAGGGGAGCTGCAAATAAATTTAGTGCATTCTTTAAATAATTCCTTTTCTATGAGGCAAGATGTCATCTGAAACTTCTAAATAGGCATTTAATTAGCCCGGGTGTTGCTTCCGAACAAAAACCCCCGGCAAGAGCTTTGGTTGCGCACTGTATTGCAAAGAGGCGGTCGATATGCAGAATTGATGCGCTCGGGCCTTTGTTGCCGGCGCATTGTGCTGGCCATGCTTATGAAGACTAATCCAATCATAAATTGCACCTCTGCGCCAATCAGAGAGCCCAGAGCCTCCAACGAATGAAGCTTGAGTGGAGAACTTTGTTGAACTTCATTGTGAGAGCTGTCACTTTTCAAAGCGCGTTAGCAGGCGAGCCACTATAAAACCATCACCTCGACGGGAGGACTACCGAGGACTCGCAGACGCCCAAGTGGGATCGTTATTTGAAGATATTTGCTAAGCCCAAGAGAGGGCTCCGGGGAACGGGAGGGGCGGGACGCGAAGCTTCTACCCTTCGGTCACTGGAAGAGGGTTATTTCTCCCGCCTCACACCTACCATGATGTTCCCCGGGCTCCTCGCGCCCCCCGCCGGGTACCCTAGCCTCCTGCGGCCCACGCCCACCTTGACGCTTCCCCAGTCCCTTCAGTCGGCATTTTCCGGCCACACTAGCTTCCTAGTGGAAGATCTGATCCGCATCAGCCGGCCCCCTGCCTACCTGCCCCGCAGCGTGCCCACCGCCAGCATGTCCCCGCCCAGGCAAGGGGCCCCAGCAACGGTCCCCGACTCGGGAACTTCGGACCTGGGCTCCCCTGGTCCGGGCAGCCGGAGGGGCAGTTCTCCGCAGACTACCCTCTCCCCTGCCAGCGAGCCCACGTTTCTGAAGTTTGGGGTGAATGCCATCCTCTCCTCGGCGCCCAGAACAGGTAAGTGAAGGTGGAACGCTGAGGGCCCTGTCCAGGTGCTAGGCATTCGCGGAGTCCTTCGGGCCTGTTTCTTTTGCCGAGGGAGTACCCGCGCACACATTAGTGCACATACGTACGCAGGTATCCCCATACACCCACGCCGGGCAATATGAGAGTTAGGTTCTGCTAATTCCTGAAAGAAAAGTCTTCGGACTCAGCTCACCCTCTAAACAAATTCGAGCAGTGGCAGTCGCAGGGCGCTCAGTTTTCTGGTCCTGCATTTCAGAATGCACATCCCTTAGCGTCTGCGTCCCTGTCCTCGAACTTCTAGAAGACAGGCTTTTTTTTTTTTTTTTTTTAACCAAGACGATATACTTATTGGATTAGCTAGTATTGTGGTCTGCAATTCCTTTCTTCCTCCTTCCAGTCCTATCTCCTAATGTCGAGATTGGGCGAGAGAGGGAGGCGCAGAGGACTAGTTTAGCGGGAAAGGAAGTATTTCTCCAGATGAAATAATGTTAGATTTATTTTACTGTCAATACATTTTATTTTATTTTTTTTAAATTTTTTTTAGTTGTAGATGGACACGATATCTTTATTTTATTGCTTTGTATGTGGTGCTGAGGATCGAACCCAGGGCCTCACGTATGCGAGGCAAGCGTTCTACCGCTGAGCCACAATCCCAGCCCCTGTCAATACATTTTAAAAGATGCCTTTGAAACTAGCTGAAATGCTAATCATATCACATGTTCGATGTGCTATACCATAATCAAATTCTCTTCCTCTCTCTCCCAGAGACATCCCCCACCTTGCTCCAGAGCCTCCCTCCCAAGACGTTCGCCTTTCCCTACTTTGAAAGCTCCTTCCAACCTTTCATCAGATCTTCTTATTTCCCAGGTTGGTCTCTTTCCCTTTCTTCTGCAAGGCTGGGAGGCGGCCCAGCCCTGGCCCGTCACTCCCTGCCCCGAAGCCATATTTCTCCGTCCACCCCTCGGGGTTACGCTCTGGTTCAGAGGTTGCGAGGCGTACAACATTCACGAATCCGTCGCGCCAATTTGATGCCCTATTTAGCACAAGCAGTGACTGCTTGACACTTTGCACCAATTCCCTGCTCTACAAATTAGCAAGAATTGTCATGGTCCCAATTTGAGGCGGTTCCCTTCCCGGAGAGGAGCTGTTGGCATCCCTTCACACCGCCGTTTTCCCACAGAGTCAGTGCACTTGGCCACGATTCTCCACAAAGGTTTCAGCACCATGACCAATTGGTCAGCTCCTCCGGGCAGCCACACACAGACCGGCCCTAGCCCCTCCACGCCGTCGAGAGACACCTACCAGCCGGGGCTAATTTCTCTTTAAGATTCATTCAGGACTTGGGCTTTTCACAAGACCACATGGGGTGCCCTCTTGTGTGGGATGCAGGGGGTCACCCAGGGGGAGGGAGGCTAGATCCTCCCCCTACCCCCACCAAGTATTTTCAAACTGATTTCCCAACCCATTCTCATACCCTTCCCCCACCGCCATATCTTTTTAAAGAGCGTTGATCTTGGAAAGCAAGAGACCATTGCAGGCAGGTCCGAATTGGGCCCCGTCTAAAGGAAACACTTAACACTTTCCAGGAGGTTTTCATCCTGAAATCTCGCTGGTGCTTCAAACTATGGTTCATACTCTGCAACTGGTCAAAACTCAGGAGACAAGGGAGTCCGGGTAAAGAGAACACTGAGCACGGTGGGGGATGGTAAAACCACGACAGCACTTCCAAATATCAGCAAAAGAAACGAGCAATTGATTTTTTTAAAGGGGGAAAATTCACCATCCGCACCCCCTTAAACATTCATGCTCCTGCTGATAATGGAATTTGCTCCCTTTCTCACTCATCTCAATGCTCTAACAAAAACAACCCGAGCTTTATAAATAGCTTTTCATGTCCATTTAATGAGAACGATTCGGGGAAGAGAAGCCTCTGCCATCAGTATTCTCCCAATGGTCTTGGCCTGCAGTTGTGTTTAGTTTGAAAGTGTAAATCTCTTTTGTCCCAGTAATATATGGCTTTCGCTGCTTGTCCACAGTCTTTTTCTGTTAGTTCATTACTACACAATTACCATTCACGCTTCATTAGAGTCTCTGTTTCTTTTTGTTTTTCTTTTTTTCTCCCTTAAAGCGAAACTCTCCCTCTTTTTATCATGCCAATACCCATTGGGGAGCGGTCAATGTGCTAATTAGCTGCCACTTTTCATGTATTGGGACGGAATTCTTTACATTTTGTGGGGGAGGGGAGGAAAGATTAATATAAAAAAGATGAATACTGATTGGATTTTTTCAACAACAACAAAAAAAAATCCAAGGCAGATTTTCCCTTCTCCATTAAGCCAGCAAAGTACCTCATTTTCATTTGAAGAATGCAAAAGCCACCAAGGTGATACAAGTTTAGGGAGGAAACTGAGTGGCTTCCGCTGGATATTTTATTTTCGTAATTTATTCTTTCTGTTGCTGTTTTAGCGGGGTCTTCGTAGGTTTGTTTCCTTGAGACCGTTGAATGGAAAAAAGCAGCAGGCCTGTTTTCGTGGTTTTTCCTAATCCGGGTTTGCATGGTTGAAAGGGAAAGTTATTTGGGAGGAAAGAGTCTTTCACTCTTGCAAGTTTGTAGGTTCGTGGCCTATTCTCCAGGGGGAGAAAAAGGAGAGCTTTATAGAGATGAAGGGATGAGAGAGAACAACACAGGGAAAACCGCGAAGGAGGGGCGGACTCTAACCAGTCCCCGCGGGACACCGCCACTCACTCGCCGCCTCCCCACCTGCAGCGTCCTCTAGCGTCGTGCCTATCCCCGGGACTTTCTCCTGGCCGCTGGCGGCTCGAGGCAAGCCTCGCAGGGGCATGCTGCGTCGAGCTGTGTTCTCCGACGTGCAGCGCAAGGCTCTGGAGAAGATGTTCCAGAAGCAAAAGTACATTAGCAAGCCTGACCGCAAGAAGCTGGCGGCCAAGTTGGGCTTGAAGGACTCGCAGGTGAGGGCAGTCTCTCCACAGCCACTTCCCCCGCGCTTCCCTCCCGGGCCCCTTGTCAATCATTTGGGAGGGGTCTCTGAAAGTGCTTAGGCCTGTCATGCAAGTGGGGAAAAAACGAGGCCTGGAGAATGAGTAAGTGCTTGCTCCCAACCCCTGATCCGTCTGTCCAGCCCAGCGTCCCCCACCCCCGCCCATCTGGGCTAGAAGCCAGAGGATAGCGCCGGAGAGACAGGCTGTCAGGGTGGGTGTGGAGCAAATGCTGTAACCCGTCGGAAGTCCCTTCAGGGGGTGGGAAGAGGGCGAGACGGGGAAAGCCAGCCCTCCCGGGTCCTTCCAATGCGCCCAGCTGGCGGCCTCCCTGGGGCGCATCCCTGCCCCCCCACCCCCACCCCCCGCAGCTTCTCACTGACCACAGCTTCTCGCCCGCCCGGGTGCTCCAGGTGAAAATCTGGTTCCAGAACCGACGCATGAAATGGAGGAACTCCAAGGAGCGCGAACTCCTGTCTAGCGGAGGCTGCCGTGAGCAGACCCTTCCCACCAAACTCAATCCGCACCCGGACCTCAGCGACGTGGGCCAGAAGGGCCACGGGGACGATGAGGAGGACGACGGGCGTCCCAGAAGCCCCCGCCACCTCCTGGCCTACCACGCGTCCCCCGACCCTCGGCACGCACGCGACCCGCGGCTCCAAGGGCCACTGCCGGCTTCCCCCACGCACTCGAGCAGCCCTGGCAAACCTTCGGACTTCTCAGACTCCGAGGAGGATGAGGAGGTCGAGGAGGAAGAGGAAATCACCGTGTCCTAGAATTGCCCCCTCTCGCACCCTCCCCCGGAGTGTTTCTAAGTGCTTTGAAATTGAAGAGGTGGGATCCTGTCTGCCTGCATCGCTTTGGCCCCAGCTGTAGAACCATCACCTGGTTCAGGGTGCTACATCTCCTTCTGTTGTCCCAAAGAGACATTTCCTTCCTCTACTCCACCTCCAAACAGCCCTCTCCACAGAAATTCAGGTCCCAGCCTTGACTTTTCTACAGGGCTCTATTCCATCTTGCTTATCCAATACTGGAGGGAGAGGAGGTTTCTACTCCCACAGCCTGGAGGGAACAGTGAATCTGGCCTTGCTGGTCTTTAGCTATTGAGCCCTATGCAGTAGGAAATCTTTTTATGAAGAAGAAATCGAATTAGGGATCCAAGCACCAAGCACATAACTAATTCCAAGATCCCCTCACTTCTCTGTGCCAAGTAGCAAGGGCCTCCTGGCCTCCTGAAGGCTGGGGTGACCTCGACTCCCACCACTGTCTTCCCTTAATAGTTTTCTTAGAAAGCACATGAATTTCAAAAAGAATGTGCCTTCTGACTAAGGGGAACGAATATACTGAGTCTTTTATTTCCAAATACTATCTGGGGGAAAGAAATGAATTCTCCAAAGTGGGGGAAGAGTCTGTATTTTGTTATCTGCATTTTAATGCTTTTTTTTTGAATTTGTACATCCATAATATATGCATTTTTTTGTTTGGGGCCATTTTATTATTTCTGGGGAAGTGTCACCGAGCTGCAGAGATCCTGAGCACTGGGTATGATGTGGTCAGAGAGAGATTCCCATAATCCTCTTTGATGATTTTTTCTTTTTTTACTGAACTTTGCTGTCTTTGCACAGCTTCTATGAACAATACACTATTTTGTACATATGTTTTGTATGGATATTTTATACCAAGGTTATTGTGAATGACTATAAAGGACTGGCTAAATCCCTCCCTCTCTCTCTCTTTTTCCTTTTTTTCAATGGTTTTTCAACTTTAAAAAGGTATCTGTTTAATCATATAACTTATAAAGAAATGCTTATTTTGTATTTTACCATGTACAGATTTTATATATGTAAATATGTATCAAATGAACAGATGCTAAATAAAAAGTAGAATCGATACAATAGCCAAGTGATGTAATTAATTCACAGAATGTGAGAACTGAAAGAAATGGACTAGTCCAGTTCAAGTGCTGGGTTTTGTAGAAGCTGAGGTTTGGGTGAGGGGGCCACTAGTCCAAAGCCACCCAGTTAGTAAATAGCCATGCCAGAATTAGAACCTACTTCTGGCCAGGTGTGGTGGGGGACGCCAGTAATCCCAGTAGTTTGGGAGGCTGAGGCAGGAGGATCGCAAGTTCAAAGCCAGCCTCAGCAACTAAGCAAGACCCTAAGCAACTTAACGAGACCCTGTCTCTAAATAAAATAATAATAATAATAAAATGGGCTGTGGACGTGGCTCAGTGGTTAAGTGCCTCTGGGTTTCATTCCTGGTTAAAAATAATAATAATAAAATAAAAACTATTTGACCTATTTCTGGCTCTCAGACCAGTGCCTTTTTGGCTTTGCTGTATCATAAAATAACCATATTTGTCATGTGACAAGTAAAATAGCTCCAGGAAAGTGGTACCAGAAAGTTGGGTTTGCTGTAATCCTTCTCTTCTCTAAGACTGAGATGACGGGCTAAATGAAGTCAGTGCAGGTCAGTCTAATGGTTTGAATTTGCAACAGTTTTCCTTTTCCTCTTTAAAGGCATATTTCCTAGGAAAACTTTAAAATTGGTTTTGAATCACTGAATTTTGAAGAGGGGTTACCAGGGAGTGAACCCAGAGGCACTCAATCACTGAGCCACATCCCCAGCCCTATTTTGTATTTTATTTAAAAATAGGGTCTCATTGAGTTGCTTAGCATCACACTTTTGCTGAGGCTGGCTTTAAACTTGCAATCCTCCTGCCTCAGCTTCTGGAGCCACTGGGATTACAGGAGTGTGGCTGAATCATTGCCTTTTGTGTGTGACTAGTTGTGTTAGGAATGCCATGTGAAATGAAATTTCCTAAAATACTAGCTTTCAGCAGGGATAACTTATCTAATCAGCAATCTAGAGAGTAAAGAACACCAGGGTTCAATCTGGGGAAGGGAATTTTTGTGGTCCCTGAGAGATTGGTCTCTGTCACATCAGCCATACAGACCCATTTTTCTTTGTGATCCTAACCTAAAATTCAACAATGAAAAAAAGTTGTCAAGCTTGAATTTAGAAAGTTCATATTATAGTTGAAATGTGAATATAGTCTACATAAATTAACCCTCTTTAAAAATAATATAAACCTCCTCCATGCTAAGGTCTCCTGCTGAGCTTTTGCCTTAATATGGCAGAGTTTCTGTAAAAAAATTTTTTTGATGGTGTTGTGGATTGAACCCAGGGCCTAGTACATAAAAGGCAAGCACCCCACCACTGAGCCACACCTCAGCCCCTGGGCTTTTCCCCCAATATTGGTGATCACTGCTTTCCTTAAAGTTTACTTTATCCTTAGAAGTTGCAAAATTTTTTTACTATTTTCATGATTATAATTCAAGAAACTTTCTACATTTCCTTCTCAACACATGGTTAGCATTCCTCACAAGTTTGCATCTTCCTTTTAGACAGGGTGAACTCTGCTCTAAGTGATTTTGGTCTATTTTCAGCTTCCCTCTGCTGTTTCTAAGAAATCTAGAGATGGGAGTTGACAGGAATTAACTACCTCTCCTTCCCTGTCCACTGAAGCTGGTGGTTCTAATTCACTATCAAAAACCATTTTCAGGTATGGGAATGAATTTGTGTCAACATCTGGAGCCCAGGTACCCTGGAGGCACTCTGTGTTCATTGCAGCACTATTCACTTTAGCCAGGCAAAAGAAGCAGCCCAATATCCTTCACATAACCAGAGATCGTGTTGCAAAACTGTACATGGGTAAAATATTCATTCAAGATGCATGGATTTGGACCCTGTTCATACATCATCAAATATCATATTTGTTAATACCACCACCCATCTCATCATAAAAGTCTTTAGTATGCAGCAGAAGCATTTTTGCACATTTCTCATTTCACCATGCAGAATATTTAAAGGGTTATATGTTAAACACTTAAGGTTAAGACTGAATAACCTCAATTATTTTTACTGCCATATTGAACACATTTTTAAGTGAAATAGGCCTTGTGTAGTCATGAGTAGAGGGTTGTAGAGACTCTAATGACCATGAATAAAGTTTGGTGTCGAACTGCATTGATTTATTTAAAGGTCGTGAGCAACTGTACTGACCATTGCTTTTGCACTAACAATAAAAATGTCAATACAGTTGTTCCAGAATAAAGCATGAGATTTAAAAGGGCATTCAACACTTGAAATTTCTTAACAACCCCTGTATTTGTTGTCAGTCATATAAAATAAGCTTCTTTGATGATTAGCACAAATTCTAAATGGATACAAGCAAAAGAATTTCAGGCACCTCTATGTATTTGTCCATTTCAAAGACAGCATACAATTTTGTAGATGATTTATTAACTAAACTTTAGAAGAGTTCTTATATCACTGGAAAATGGCACCATCACAATTTCTCTACCTGACTTTCCATCCAATGGGTGTTCAGCAGTGTGATTTTTTGGGGCTTTCTTCCTCTCTCAGCTGTCAAGTGCATTGTACGTCCCCAGCCAATGCAGCATGACAACAAAGAGCTGTAGTGGCTCTTTCATTTTTAGCCTGAAAGTTTTCACAATTTTTAAATATTTAATGAGTACACTATGTCTGTGTTTTAAAACTTCAGTTCCTTTCTTTAAACTGAATGATTGGTCTCAAATGACAGTAAAGGGTTCAATCTCCAAGTACAATCCCCAATACCAAAAAAAAATTACCATTAGAAGTGGACAGTACAGTTACAGGTTGAGAAAGTGAATTTTCTTGTCTCCTTTTTAAAAGCCAACAATCCTTTTTTGTTGTTGTTCTTTTGGTACTGGGAATTGAACCCAGAGTGCTTAACTACTGAGCCCCATCCCCAGCCCTTTTGATATTTTATTTTGAGACAGGGTCTCACTAAGCAGGTTAGAGCCTTGAGTTTACAATCCTCCTGCCTCAGCCTTCTGAGTTACTGGGATTACAGTCATGTACCACCAAGCCCAGCAATCCATCCTTAAATATAGGAAAAGTATATGACAAGTTTTCTTTTCCTTTAAAATAAAATATAAAATTCTAAAATTATAGCTGTTTTTGGTAAAATCTTTTTTGGGAGGTATTGAGGGATGAACTCAGTAGTACTCAACCACTGACCCATATCCCAAGCCCTATTTTGTGTCTTATTTAGAGACAGGGTCTCAGTTGCTTAGCACCTTGCCATTGCTGAGGCTGGCTGTGAACTCAGGATTCTCCTGTCTCAGCCTCCCTAAGTGCTGGGATTACAGGCATGCGCCACCGCACCCAGCTGTTTCTGGTAAAATCTTGAAGTGTGAACATTGTCCAAAAAAATCAAACATCAGTGCTAAACAAGACCACAAAGTATACTTCTTGTGTTTCTGCATAGACTCACAGAAAACTTGAGGATTTCAAAATAACCATTTGTAAGATGATGGGGTCACAGATGTTATAGCAGGTATAACTGAAGAAAGCAAGTAGGAGCACTGAGAAAAAATGAGTTAATTTCTAAAAATACACATAAATCTAATGTGTATCTAAATATTAGAACATTCTAGGAAACACAAGAACATATGAGCACACATTCTATTAGCAGCTGTAGACAGTGACATTGTCACACATGAAGTCTCTCGAAGACCCTGTTGTACAAATCTAGAAAGGCCTTGGGGACTCCCAGGAGTTCCCAGATGCCACTTTGATAAACACTTACCTAAACATATACACTACTTTACTAAGGTGAGAGATGGAAAGAAACTATCAGGCCAAGTTCCAACCACTTCACCCCAAAATTTAGCTGCAACCACACGAGTGCTTTCCATAGGTCCTCATGTCCCTCCCTCCTCTTAGTTCTTCTCTTCCCTTCAGCAATCCCTTCTTCATCCTCCATCTTCCTTCTGTCTATCCTTCTCATTGGCACCTTCCTATCAGCACTTAAACATGGTCAACTCTTTCCCCTTCAGCTCCCCTCTGGCCACTGCCTTACGTCTCAACCTCTTTAAGATGTCTGCATCTCAGCCTGGGCTCCTCACTCCCTGTATTTTCCTGAAGTGCTGATGTCCCTCAGGGTTCTACCTTTAACCTTGCTGCGAAGTGGAGTATGGGTGAGTTTCTCTTCTCTGGTTTCAGGTAACATCTATACAATGGTGAATGCAAATCTGCCACTGAAAGATCTCTCTTCTCAGCCCCAAACCCAGATGAACAACAATCTGTGGAACTCTGTCCTTGGATGTCTCCCAAATTTGCTAAATTCCAAATGCCCAGGACCAAATGCCATGTCTTCTAGTTTCAACAGCCCATTCAAATAAAGAAAGAGTAACTCTTCCCCTAACTCCATTGAATGCCTTTCTCTGAATGCTGGAAAGTTAGGGACTAATGCCACTCCTGACCCCTCCCTCCTCCACCCCATACAATCAATCAACCACTGAGACCTGCCACTATATCTATGTCCTTCATAGATTTTCCGTTTTTCTTTCCACTCTCACTCCCACTATCAAAAAGGAAACCTGGAGGAGTGTGCTATGTACTAGATGCCATCATTAGTATTTTATATGCACTATTTTCTTTAATTCACACTATGGCTGTTTAAGATTCCAGTCTGCAGACATGCAAACAGACTCAGAGATCTTCCTGATTTTTTCCCCTGGCTTCAAAACTCATCCCTTTTCATCAGCAATGAGAACATCATGGAAGATTCTGGGGAGAAAGTTCCAAAGCCTTGAAGGATAGTATGATTTTTATAAGTCAAGACAAATAATTATATATCATATTGTTTGAAAAACACACAAAAAAGAAAACAGGAGAGGATGCTGCTAGGATATATTTGTGGATAGTGATATTGTAGATGCTTTTACTCAGAGGCAATGGAAGATTCAAACAGGTGACCCCAGTCGGGCGCGGTGGCTCGCGCCTGTAATCCCACCACTTAGGGAGGCTGAGACAGGAGAATCGCGAGTTCAAAGCCAGCCTCAGCAATGGTGAGATGCTAAGCAACTCAGGGAGACCCTGTCTGTACATAAAACACAAAATAGGGCTGGGGATGTGGCTCAGTGGTCGAGTGCCTCTGAGTTCAATCCTCAGTACCAAAAAAAAAAAAAAAAAAAACACCAGTGACCCCTAAGCAAAACATTACCAAAACGCCTATTTCCTTAAATATAAAAGAATAACAACAAAGGCTATTATCATTAAGTGACACTATTTTTCAGCAGTGCTGGTGTTTTATGTTAGTTTGTCTCTAACCTCTACTAATAACCCTGCATGAAGATATCAATATCTGTGTGTGACAGAATAGGGAACTAAAGATAACTACCTTTCCCCCAATTACTCAGAGGTGAAATTTGAGCACATTCTCCATTAGCTAAGCACAGAGAGCTGGAGTCACACATTCAAGCTTGGAAAGACAGTATCAACTGAATTTAGAAATGGGTTTCTCAGCAATGTCGATCTGCAACTTTTCCGAACAAGAACAAAAACAAGCAAAGTATTTCCCAAACTTTAACTTGATGGTTTTACCTTTAAAAAAAAAAAAAGACTTTTTGTTGATGATACAAAAAAAGAAACCAGACTAAATGCAACATGGTATCCCATCTAGATCCTGTAACAGGAAAAAAGCCATGAGGTTTAACTAAGGCCATGTGAATGAAGTATAGACTTGAGTTAATAATGCCACAGTAGTGGCTTATCAGCTGTGGCACTGTCCCTCACTAGTGTAAGATGTTAACATTAAGCACATTGGGTGACACATAGGGAACACTTTATGATATTTTTGCCACTTTTCTGGAAATGTAAAATTAGCCCCAAATAAAACATCATTAAAAATGCAAATGTGGGGGCTGGGATTGTGGCTCAGTGGTAGAGCGCTTGCCTCGCATGCGTAAGGCACTGGGTTCGATCCTCAGCACCACATAAAAATAAATCAATAAAGATATTGTGTCCACCTACAACTAAAAAATAATGCAAATGTGTTTGCTTAGATGCTGTAAGGAGAAAAGATGACCCTGTCCTTCATAGTTCAAAAGGCATGAATACTAGAATAAGGTGCTTATTAAAGGAAGAAATGAAGTTTGGATCCACTCTTGGGCAATCCGACACAACAAAGGTGCACACCGCCCTGTGGGCTGATGGGACTGATGGTTCCATTATTTAACCGGCACATCCCTGCTTCCCTCATGCACCCCCACCACCGGGTAATGCCTTCTGGAATTTCTTTTGGCACAAACATCTTGTTTTAGAACCATGTTTGAACTGTGATTAAAAGAGGATTATTTACACCACACAGCCATCCCTGTGTGAAAGGACAGGCCACCTCTACATTTTGCTAAACTCTTCTGTCAATACCACACCCCAGCAATCACTAACAAACTAAGCAGATCACACCAAGGGGCAAGAGAGCTGGGTTTTGATGATTTGGTGTAAAAAGTTTCGTTTCAACTAGCACCTGCCACTAGACTCCTCAATCTCAAGTCAAAAGGGCTCATTTACAGGCTCTGATGATGTAAGTAGTGCCAAGGTTTGTATTCCAAGAAAACTATCCTCCTAAGTCCATAGTTACAAAAGAAAATGAACAGGAAAAAAACAGTTGTTACTGACGAGGCCCTGGACAGACAGGTTTGTGGAGGACTATTTCACTCATCCACATTTAAGAAAGCAGGTCTTGTACAACTAGGCGAGCTAAATTCTCATGTTTTCTATACCTTGATAGTAAATTAACCCCTTGCATTTATTCAGAGTTTTAGAATTTTGTCTTAAATTATGTCATTTGATTTTCACAACCTCAAGAGACAATCAGTTCTCATTATCCCCATGTTCCACACAAGCTCAGAAAGGCTGCTTGACTTCCCTGATGCAGCACAGCCTATCAGCAGGGAGATGATACTTGAATCAAGATTTTTAAACTTGAAGTCAGAGTTCTTTCATTTAAAAAGTATTTATTGAGTGCCTGCTCTGTGTCTGGGTGTCTTGTTGTTCTTGAGGATAGAATGATACCCAAAATAAATAGGGGACTTTCTCTGAGGGACCTCATGGTCCAACAGGGAGGGAAGGAATAAACAAGTAAATGAACAAATGAACACAGAATTACAAATTGTGAGAAGGGCTATAAGGGAAATAAAGGTGCTGGGCTAGCCAGGGAAGGTCTCTTTAGGAAGGTGACATTTCAGCAGGTATCTGAAGCAGCCTGTGGACCACACACTGTGGACAGTGTGTCCCAACCATTTGGCACAGAGTCCGCACAGAGCTCACCAGATGGATGAAGATCAGAAGGCACTGAGAGGTACGTTGCAATTAAAGAGAGTGATGCTCTGGGCACAAAAGAAACCTCCAGGGGCTTTGCAGGCCCTTTAGGGGGCTTAAATTTTCTTCTATGTGGTGCAGGAAAGTACAGAGAGCTTCATGGGTTGGCATGATTCAGTTTGTATTTAAAAAAAAACAAACATTATGTGACAATGGATGGAAGGATAGCCAGCTCTACCTACGGGTGACAGTGGAAGCAGAGTGATGGTGGGCGCCAGCTAGGAATTAGGGTGGCTTGGACAGGGGTGGCCGTGAGGGCGGAGAGAAGCTGGAAATAGAATCGACCAGTGGTAGAAGTAGAGGGTGAAAGACACAGAGGAATGGACTGTTTGGTAAAAAAGCCAGCCACAGAACTGTACACGGAGTTAGGTATGAAAAAGCAAATGCTATTTGCAAGAACCTACAGGATACATAGAGTGAGATGGGTAAATTTTGAGTGTGAGGGAAAATCCCAAATGACAATAATTTACCAACACTTGTGTGAAGTATCCTCAGCACCTTGAAACTTTTCAGTTGAATATACAGCTTCCACTCTGTGGTCCTACGTGACTGCTCTGGCTCCAGCCATCACACAATAGAAAGCAGAAAGATGAGAGAGCACATCCTCCTCTCTGAAGTTGCAGGGAGCCATTCTACTTTGCAGCTGCAGGATGAGCAGAGCTGCAGGGAGGGAGATGTAAGCTACCTCTGGAGTTCGGTCACAGGAGGAAAAGGGGAGAGTGGATATTGGGGGTACTCCAGTTCCATTCCCCACCTTCCAATCATGCCCTCCCTTTATGATGGTTAGGTGGTGGGCAGAGACGAAAAGACACTTTGCGTTTCCTATTATGGTTATGCCTTACTTCATTTGTTCCCTTGGGAATGTGTTTGTGTGTTGTTTGGACACTTTTGTTTGAAGACACAGAGGAGAGGAGGAGGAGGAGGAGGCCAGCTTGTGCTAGGCTGGGTGGAGCAGAAGAGAGCAGTGAAGGGTGGAAAGGGGGCCACCTAGAGACAGGAGGGTTCCTGGAGAGGGTGTCATCATAGAAACAAAGGGGAAGGAACGTGTGGTGGAGCTGGGGGATACCAACTGTCCTGGCATTTCTAAAATGGCCATAAAGAAGAGAATAGAAACTAGCTGACTGGATCAAAGAGTAGGGGTGACAGGTGGGATACCTCTCCTCACCCATCATAAAAGTTGTGGCTGACGCTCCTATAGCAAAACACAGGTTTAAAAGAGAAAAGCCTAGCAATTGTACTTAATGGAAAGTCTGTGACATGGAAGCCTTCGAGAATGAGGGCCCAGAGACTTGGGGAAAGCTGTCTGCTGTTATGCTTAGGTTCAATGAAGGGACTGTAGTGAACAAATGTGACTGATTGGTGTGATGTAATGGTAACAGGCTGAGGACAGAGACTCTGCAAGACCCGTGTGTCCAGAGTCTGCTTGGCCTTTCTACAACGTTCCTTCCTGGGTACAGACCAGGAACTTCCAGAATAAGGGTTTCCAGGGAAAAGAGAGAAAAGAGAAGAGAGTGTCCTGTTTAGGTTTTATGGCTTGCTTTGAAGGACAGGAGTTCTAGTAACAACGAATTGAATAGAAAATTTCATTGTGTATTCCATAAGCAACGTTTTATGAATTGTTTCAATTTCCTGTGCTTGTGGGTACAGATGCATTTATGTGAATGTGTGCTTGTGTGAGTGTGTGTGCTTACACGTTACAAGTGAGAAAGCACGTGTGTGCACTGGGTTGCTCGGTAAAATGCATTTCTTTTTTTTTTTTTAAATAGCTTTATTTTATTTTTTATGTGGTGCTGAGGATCGAACCCAGTGCCTCCGGCGTGCTAGGCGAGCACGCTACCACTGCGCCATAACCCCAGTCCCGTAAAATGCATTTCTTATGGTAAGTCATGGTCAAGTGAATCTGAAATTCATTATGGACAAGTATAGACAAGTTTTTCAAGCTGGTTGGTTTCAAAGAAGCAGAGCAACTCAGCAGCAGCAGCTGAACAAGCATGCGCTAAGGGAAGTCCTTGGATTTTTGTTTTTATTTTTTGCCTTTTTTTTCAGTCTGCTAACACCAGCATGTTTATGGGATGATGAAAGATAAATCAGTAGAGAAACAGGTTTGCAGATTGGTGGGGGATGTGAGTGACTGGGCAGTGTGGTCAGACTCCCAGCACAAGTCCATGAGCATTAATGGTAGAAAGGGGTGTATGTGCATGCGTGCACATGCACACCTACATGTGTAAATGGCAGATGCAGGAAAAGATCTGGGGCACACTCCCATCCCCTGCACCCCGTGCCATGAGGACAATCTGTGTAATAGGACAAGGAGTCACACACAACCTGTCATCAAACAGGCAGGTAGGACAGGGCTGGAACTGCAGCTAACTTGGAGTTTGGGACAAGGACAGGGAGTGGGAGTGACTTAGGGAAGACGTCTCGGGGGGCACGGGCCTTGGGGTGAACTCAGGGAGAGGTGCTGAGTGAGGCAATAGTAAGAGAATCTGAGAGGAAGAGGGGAAGGAAGAGGAAGCAAGTCATGGGAGAGCGGGCAGGGGAGATGGCAGTACTTTGGATTCCATTCTGGAGGCGGGAACTAGGCAGCCTGAAGCTGGACCCTCTCACTCAAGGTCAAGTTACAGATGGAATCCTAACATTTAAATAACGTAGCTGGTGCACAATGTAATCCCAGCGACTTCAGAGGCTGAGGCAGGAGGATTGCAAGATCAAGGCCAGCCCCAGCAACTTAGCAAGGCCCTAAGCAACTTAGTGAAACCGTGTCTCAAAATAAAAAGAAAAAGGGCTAGGGATGTGGCTCAGTGGTTAAGCATTCCCTGGTACCAAAACAAACAAAAAACACTTCCTGCATACTAAGTACTCTCCCACAAGTAATGCATTTATTTCCTAGTTATTCCTCATAACAACTCTATATATTTATTTATTTTATACTTACAGACAGGGAAACTGAGGCACATACAGGAAACTGAGGCACAAAACATTAAGAAACTTTCTGAAGGTCACACAATTAGTAAGTGGCAAAACAAAACTTTAAACCTAAGCAATCTAGCCCCAGAGATCTTAACCATGACTAGCCTATATCACCTCTGAGATTTATCTCCTTAATGGTAAGTGGCACTTAGTACATGCTCAATTAATGATTGAAGCATGCAGGGAAGAGCATCATTTAGAAAAGAAAAACAAAAGAAATCTCCTCACTCTGTTCTTCTACTGTGCTTCAAACTTCTGCTCTGTGACCTAAATTATACCCACAAATCACTTATTGAGCATCTACTACTACGTGCAAGCCATGTTACTAAAACTGATTAAGGGACTTTCTATCAAAATATCTGTTAAGCAGATTCTGTTACGGTTGAGAAGAGCAGCAGGACAGAGTTGGATCCAAACTTTAAAATTTTTTAGACTAATTTTTAAGTTAAAATGTATTGTCAAGGGGACAATTGTTACATGAGAAAAGAAGGTAGATGTTGGTCAACATCTTAGCTCCACCAGGTGTTGCTGAGCACACGTTGGCTTTGATACTTCATTTTTTAGACTTTAGTGTCTCCCTCATTAAGACAGCAGATTATTGGTAGGAGTCTGAGAGAGGGAAAAGGGAGTCAGATTGTTTCATTGGCTCTGAATGATCATATTTTATCTATCAATTAACACTGAAAAAAACCCACACATTGATTTTGAAATAGGAAGAGAAACTTCCACAAACCAACTTGTCACCAGTAGTGCAGGGAGGATGTATGTAAAGGCCGGTAGTTGACACAATAATGTCTTCATCAAGGGATCATACCTGAAACTGAGGCTCCCTGGTGTGGCTCAGCAGGCCTGCAGGTGGACAATTAATGCTCATAAATGCTTTATTTAGTGCTTTCTTAGAAGCACTCATCAGCAGCCCCTCACCTTTCAAGGTCACCTCCCCCTAGTAAAGAAGCTTTTCATGTATATTCTTTGCAAGTTGTGTGCTGGCCGGGGTTCCTTGGACACATGTTGACTCTTTTTCCACTTCTAGCTGCCCTGGGGGCCACCACTCATTTCTTTGCTCACTCTGGACTCCGGGACTTGTTTTCAGTGGGATGCTGCCACCTGCCCCTGGGTACCAGTGGAGGAGGCAATATGGACCAGGCCATGGCTCCCTTCCTGCCTTGTTCCTATATTCTCCCCACAACTGCTGGATACAGGTCCCATGCTTTCTGCACACCAAATCCACTTCCCCTGGTCTATAAGAAAAGGCAGTTGTACTGTTTTTGGATGCAGACCTTGCTAACAATGGCTTAAATGGTAAGAGCACTTATTATTTCCTTGTGAGGAAATCAGACACAGGGGTCCAGGAGTTGATTTGTCATTCAACAAGACCCACGCTGCCTTCATCCTTTCTCAGCACGCTGGCTTTGGAGCTCATTGTTTTAGGGTGGCAAGACGGCAGTTACCGCTCCAAGTACAGCTTCATCCAACAGGAAGCAAGAAGCACCAAGGCAAAGGGAACCTTCTTTGCACATGAATTTCTTTAATCTTCAAGGAAAATTCCCCCAGAGTCCTCCAGCAGATATTTCATATATCTTACTGGAGAGAACTGGATTCATGCTGTGCTTGGACTAATGAAAGCAAAGAAGCTACCATAATTGGCTTAGCCAATCACAGTTTCTTCTCTGTGGTTGGGCACATTGCTGTCTGAACAAAATTAGGGTTTTGTTAGTCAGAAGGCACCGATGGCTATTGGGCAGACAACCACCAGTGCCTTCTGCTGTGTGGAAATGCTGAAATCCTTCTCCTAGTTCCTAACCTTGCTCCTCAAAGATACCCTATTATCATATTTGGGCTGCCTTCAAAATGGGCTCCCTCAAGTATTAGCCAGGAAGTCTCCCCTACCTTCCTGGAGAACTCCAGTTCGGAGACCTAGGAAGGGTCTTCTTCCGGTTTTATCCCCTCCCCTTCCTGTTTCTCATGATTATCCCACCACGCCCTTGGAAAGCGAGGTCAGAGAGGCGGCCATTGGTAAGTAGGGGTGGCTGGGGGTTCTAGATCCAGAGAGGAGAACTTGAATGTCCCAGATCCTTTGGTGAAGTCCAGGAAGAGTCCCTCCAGATCCTGTCTTCACAAGTACACGAGGGGGCTGACCTCTTCATTCGCTCAGCTGTCCCATTGGCAAACGTTGAACTAGAT
This sequence comes from Geosciurus inauris, assembly GCA_004024805.1. Classification (NCBI taxonomy): domain Eukaryota; kingdom Metazoa; phylum Chordata; class Mammalia; order Rodentia; family Sciuridae; genus Geosciurus; species Geosciurus inauris. The sequence goes on along the minus strand of PVHX01001198.1, from coordinate 1,674 downwards.
GCTGCCAAACACACACACTCGCACCCAGCTCCTAATGACAGATACTCATTCTCAGAGGCAGCATGGTTTAAACTAGTGCTCATACATGCTCATAAATTGGAGAAGGGGACCAGCCTACTGGGGACTCTGGTGAGCCAGAGGATCAGGCTCCCCTGAATGGAGCTGCTGCTGCTGGCTCTAGCCTGCGGTTCCCATTTGGGGATATAGGCCAGGTTGCCTGGTTTGTAAAGGAAGCTAGAAATCTAAAGCTTAGGTGCAATTTTCCCAATTAAAAAAAAATTAGTGAGTACAAATGTCTGTGAGTCACAGCAGGACTTTAAGCTACCAGTTTTTGAGTCCTCGGCTAACCTGCAGCAAGGAAGGGAGATGTGTTCTCATTTGGTAACATCTCCTCTCTCACAATGAAGTCTCAGCTTCATCAAGTCCTGCAGAACTGAGCCTTTCTAGCTTCTGTCCTGCTGATTCTTCTCAAAGACTCTTCTCAAATGGTCCCCTTTGTGCCTGGCCAGTGAAAGAAAGAGGCCTCGGGCAGAGCAGCATGCCCCAGCTTGGTGGCATCTCTCATTTGGTTTGTCACTGTGGACCCATGGAGTCTCATTTTATTCAATTGTGCTATGAAACTTCGTCACCATCATTTTCTTGGTGCTCAGCTATCTCAGAATTAGCCAGTGGATGTCCCTTCAAACTGGCTCCTGTGTGTTGGACATGTCTCCTACAGTTTATGAGCACTTCCATGCTTTCTGACCCAAAAGAAATTCCAGGCTTGCCTCTTGATGCTTCTGTTCCACACCTGGAATCAGCCAAGAAGCTTGAGGTTTTGGTTTTTGTTTCTGTTTGCATGGTTGACATCAATTGTATTGAAGATAGATTCTTATTGGTTTTGTGTTTGTTCTAATTAGCTCTACGTGACAGTAGAATGTGCTTTGACATACATGTGGAAGATAACTTCTCATTTGTCTGGTTGTACATGATGTAGAATCACACGGGTTGTGTAGTTATACATGTACATAGAGTAACAATGTCTGATTCATTCTACTCTCCTTCCTCCCCCCAAAACCCCTCCCCTCCCTTCACTCTCCTCTGCCTAATCCAAAGTGACTCTATTTTTCCTTAGCCCCATCCCTTATTGTGAATTAGCATCCACATATCAGAGAAAAGATTCATCCTTTGGTTTTGGGGATTGGCTTATTTCACTTAGCATGATATTATTCAGTTCCATTTACTGGCAAATGCCATAATTTCATTTTTCTGTAACACTGAGTAATATTCCATTGTGTGTATATACCACATTTTCTTTATTCATTCATCTGTTGAAGGACACCTAGGTTGGTTCCATCGTTTAGCTATTGTGAATTGAGCTGCTATAAACATTGATGTGGCTGCATCACTGTAGTATGCTGATTTTTATAGTACCAGACCTTAAACTATACTACAAAGCTATAGTAACAAAAACAGCATGGTATTGGCACCAATACATGTCAGGTTTGGTCAGGGTCCAAGATGCCCAAATAAGGAAGCTGGTCAGAGCTGCAAGCCAGATGTGACGTCACTAGTGGACATGCCTCCTGTCAATCAGCGAGTTTTCCTGGCCCATCAGGAAGGACTATGGCCTTCTCTTCCTGTACCCAACCCCTCCCCTTCCTGACCGGGTTTTCTTGAAATTCTCTAAGCACG